>JAHZMU010001726.1:0-12233 GCA_027743725.1 Rambutsinella grinnellia
ACATGTTATTTTCTTATCACCGACGGATAGATGAAAAAACAGTCTCATTTTGTTCACTTTTTTCGCATGTCCACGGCTTGACAACTTGTAAATAAATTGAAATAGTATTTACATTTATTAAAACACAAACTATAATAAAATTGTATGTACAAATATTTGCATGATGAATCAGTAAAATGGGTGTAAACCATCTAGCCAGCTATTCCAAATTCGTCAGATTTTCTGAAAAGCTTAACAAGTTCTTTAATTGCTACCTAAATATTTAAATTATTTATACAAACTGATACAAACGTAAAAAGTTGTCCGGATAAAAATTAGTTAGCATAAATAAATAATCCACGATAAACTAGGTAATACCGTTATACTGGGTTGCAAACTAAATTAGAACTGATCTGCATGACGATCATGCTTTGCGTTATTTGCGTCCACTGTTTACTAAAACTATAATTTATTATTTGTTGGATACAAATATAACCAGGCAAGGCAATTAGGCAAGTAAAAAAATACATTCACTCACTTCTAATTTCTAAATTAAACCACGAATCATTGACAAAATTTCCAAAATAGAAAAACACCAGCAAAATGTTCAATTTTAGAAAAGCCTCGAAGTTTTATTTTGCTGGTGCAATTATACTTATTATAGTTATAGCAATAGGAATTTATTATGTCAAGCGGGTATGTACCGATCTATGTATATAATTTTTAATTGAATTTACAGTTAAAAAATTATCAATTACCTTTTTATAACAGATTAATGTGTACAAACGCCCAATATCATTCAACAAAGAAAACTTCCATGTGCAATTTACTCCTCATTTATCTCTAGAATGGCCTCAGAAATATTATTCAGAAAACGAACTTGTTCCTTTCATCAATAAAGTCAGAGACCGATTTCGTAAACTGTTCAGTTTAGTGAGTTGTGATTATTATGATGAAATCGGTCTGAATAATTTAGCAAGCTCCGCAGCTTTATACAACAGAAACGTGTCAGCAACGGAAACAGAGGAAGTAGCTGTCGTTCTACTAGTAGAACTTGATTTACTGAGTAACTGCTCTTTTAAAACTAGTTTTGAAGTTGCAACCAAAATTGCAGAAAAAGCAAACACAATACACAATGGAACTGTAGATTATCTAATAATAGTTTATGATAAGGCTAAATTTGGTGAAGTCAGAGAGGCCAAAAAGTACTTATCTAACACGGTTGGAGTTAAAAGATATAAATTAGGAATAAAAGTTCGTTTGGCCGATTGCATTAGGGAAAATATTTTACATCCTGATATATTTTTACTGCTGCCTATAATTGATACAATTGTCTTTGATGTAACCTACCCAACTCAAGAAGATTATACATCCGGACCTGCAAATACAATAGGAAAATACTACGAGAACTTTACATTATGTGAGAGAGAAATAAGAAGAAAATCTCATTCCGTAGAAGTAGGGTTTGCGGCAAGTTGGAGCAGTATTGACCCCGATGGCGTGCTAAACTTTCGCAAACAAGTGGAGTTTTGGGCGGAAATGAATACATGGTCTATCAAAAATAATACACAAATATTTTTGGAAAGAGCTTTTGACAATGTCATAAATTATACTTCGCATGACACTAGATTTGGTTGGTGGAAACTACTCCCGGACAAAAGTAGTACCGACATTGGCTACCAGTTTGTAGATAAAGAAGAACGTAATTTATCAAAATTTACTTAAAGAAATTCATAGTATAAAAGTTTAATTATTAAAAGATTGGCATCTTCGTGAATGATTTATTCTTTAAATTCTTTTGATTAGTGGCAAGACAACAAGAACAAGCCGACGAGCCCAACACGCTTATTGATTTGGCGTTTTATATTGGAATACCGGTTGGAACGTTTTTGATTTTAATTTGCTTCTACAATTTGATGTGCTATGTATATAGGCGGAGACGGCAACTTTTGACAAACAAAGAGTTGCAAGCCTACTGGGAAAAATTTCAATCATCAGAAATCAAATTTACAGAATTTGCTCACGATTCATTCCAAGTTTTTGAAAACTTGTGTTTAGGGTCGGGCGAATTCGGTCTCGTATGCCAAGGCACAGTGACAAAGGACTCGGAAATTATCAAAGTTGCTGCGAAGATGACTAAACAACCATGCACAGCAATTGTGTTAAAGAGCCTTTTGTCAGAACTAACCATTATCGCTTCTATAGGAATTCATGATAATATAATTGGACTAATTGGGGCTTGCACGGAAGGCATTCGAAAAAACGAACTTTTCATTTTTACTGAATTATGTGAAAATGGAACGTTAGAAAGCTACTTCCAAAATAACAATAAGATGGATGGAAATATGAGGAGAAATCTGTTTCGATGGTCCTACGAAATAAGTTGTGGAATGGAGCATGTCGCTTCAAAAAACGTGAGTACCAAAGCATTTATAGAAAACGAAAGCAATTCCCGAATGACAATTAACATTTTAGATTGTACACATGGACATCGCCACCAGAAATGTCCTACTTTCTTCTAATCTCACTGCTAAAATATCAGATTTTGGTTTATCACGTCGTCTTTACAATTACCAAATGTATACAAAGAAAAATGAGGAACCATTACCCTGGCGATGGATGGCTCCTGAAGCCCTGCAAAAATTGCAGTTCACTGAAAAGTCTGATGTTTGGTCATTTGGCGTAACTCTCTGGGAAATATTTTCATTAGGAAGCCTTCCTTACGCTGGTATACTTTGGGATCCAAACTTCTTTAGAGTTCTTGAAGCAGGATTGCGGCTCCAAAAACCAAACTTCAATCCCCAAAATATATTCAACGACGTCATTCGGCCCTGTTGGGAATTGAGCACTGATGAACGACCAACATTTTATCAACTAAAGTCAATGCTACAAATGATATGTGATACTAAAGCTGAATTTGAAGGCTTGCAATCAAACGATATTGGAATTGTAAGAGGTTGGGTCGATTGTGAAGAACCTGGACAGTCATTTGTTGGGTATACAAGTTTTGCTAATTTATCTTAACCATTTTCATGTTCTCACTGTATGCTTGCAATAAAATGAAATTTGGATAACTATATAACTCTTAAAATACATATCTCATTGTGCCCCGCGAATATTATTTTGACCATTTATGACTTAGCCATGAATTTGCTATAAAATTTTAAATTCTGATTACTATGCCATCAAATTAATTGTCAAAAAATGACAAATATTCAAATTAATAAAATATGTTTATTCAATTCACTTCACCTCACCACAAAATCGCAAGAAATATGTATTTATTCTAAACGTAGTAATCATAAACCTCTTCAAAAATCTGTCTTCGGTCGCTTCGCAATCCATTCCTTAATCCCATTCAATCCAAACACAGCTTTCTGATGTTCCCTAATAAATGGATAATCATCCAACAACAATTTTTCTCCATCCCCACTCGGAACCATTTTCATCAGTAATTCCAACGACTCTGACCAATGAGCCATCACAAAGTCAATCCAAGTGAGCCCGTTTCCAACCAGTGGGGTCAATCCATTAGGTAGCTTTTGTTTCTTCTTCAGTAATTCATTGAAGTGCGTAAAGTATCGTGGGATTACTTCTTTAACCAACTTGGTTTTAATCTTAGCCTTCCCTTGAGGGTCGTCCTTTTCCCAGATATCCCACAGGGCAAAGATCTCTTTAAAAAAATATTTCCATTTCAAGCTCGTTTTGCAATTTTAATTAAAAAAATACAATTTACCATTCAATATGTCTTTAATGCAATCCCCAATCTCATCACAAGACGCTTGCTCCAACAATGTCTTTCCACCCAATCCAAACTTGTTCCCCAGATATTTTATGATAGCAAATGACTGGCTCAAAACAACAACGCTGCCATCCTCTTGCTTCACCTCCAATGATGGGAGTTTACGGTAGCGGTATTCTAGGAAGTGAAAATCTCTTTAATTTTGTTACCCAAAATTTTATCTATAAAACTCACTGTCCTTCGGTTCCCAGTTATCCCCATAGGGAATCCGAACTTCTTCAAATTCTTGACCAGCATAAGAAAATATAAACCGGGCTGGTTCACCCAACCACCGAAGGTTAAAGTAGGTCAGTTTAAAAGCTGGTTTTGACATTTTCCCTAAAAATAGTAGAAAGAAGGATTGTTTTTAGAAAATCAAATGTTTGAGAGCGGCTAGTCTTTATCAAAGGAAGAATTAAAAGTGAGATGACTTGTTCAATTGACACAAACGTAACAGGCTTTCAGACGCAGATTATGTAAGCGATGCTTCAGACGACTGATAAAAAATGACTTGTCAAGGACACATGATGAGTTGCTAGATTTTTATGTGGGTTGGTGGGCTTGCAACTTAAAACCTTTTGTCAAATATTTCCCAAATTCAAGGTCAAATCATAGCACGACTGCCATAGATATACACAAACTTAAAATGGGATAGTACCTGGCTTTCGATAAAAAATGTAACTGGCTTACGTTCTAACTAAAATTTAATTTGAATTTAATAACATTATATCCATTATAAAGGCATTACCCAACTCCCAAGTCATTTTTCATGAGCGACTCATCCACTTCAAAAGTGAACAAACTTTGTTCAACAAAGACTTTCCTAATGCTAAAGCTGGCATGCAAGACATTGCTACGTTTTCAGCTTCTCTCTCCTTTCTCTCGTCTTGTCCATGCGGAAGAGATAAGTAAAAGTGATAAGAATTGTGTAAACAATTCTTGTTGATTTTATATTTTTAAAAGTCACTCCAACGGACAAAAGTAAAATTATTTATTTATAATCTATATTTTTAATTCCCGTTTAAAATGGCAAATGTTTGCATAATTTGTTTCAAAGAGAGAAATAACGAGAGTCAGAATAAAGCTGATTTGCAAAGAAAGTATTTTGAGTTTGTGGAAAGATATTTAAGCGAAGTTGGTGGAGGAAGTGAGGATTTAAGTAGTTATCACTTAACAAATTTCCTTTTTGAGCAAGCCCTTAAATCTGGAATGGTTTGGTGTGGAAGTTGTCATCAGAGGATGGAATCATTTTGTGATTTGTACAATCAACTGAAGACAATTGAACTGAGATTGAATTGGGAGTTGGAAAGGTTAAAGAATAATTTAGAGTTTGAAGGGGAATTGGAATCCGAGCACGGTTTGCATATTGATATGGATTACTGGTGTAGTGAAGATGAGATGCTGGTACTTGTAAGGGACTTGAGGAAATCAATCGCTGATAAATGCAAGTACAAATGGATCAAAATCATTTACCATTTTTAAATAATAATACCAGGTAGTGACTAAAATAATATATTTATACCTTGTACAGGCAACCGGAAGTTAAATAAGTCTTTCCCAAAAGTGGCTGTTTCAAAACATGGATGTGAGAAATTTCTTATCCATTCCACCACCAAAAGCATTGTTAAATATGCAGAGACATCTTTCTCTGTTTATTCAGACCCCGGTGGATTAGAAACGCAACAGAATGACCCAAATAATCATGAAGAATCCAATTCTATTTTTGATAACGTAGCCATAGCAAATTTAATGGGAAAGTCGAACTCCGTGGACCTTCATGCTTTACCTAAGGACATTCGTTCTGGACGCCTGCGAAAAGTAAACAAGTGCGACAGGTGTTCAAGAACGTTTTCAACTCCTGAAAAATTATTGGGACATCTTAAGGGATGTCATTATAGCGTTCAAGAAATAACCGATGAATCTAGTGCGGATCATGAATCACTAGAAGGGAGTTACTCAACAGACTCTGATTCCGAATATTTTGTAGATAATTCATACCCACAGGCTAATAGAATGGATGAATCTGAAGATGCTTTTAAGGCAGAAGAACCGAACCAAAACGAACAAGATATAAAGCCAGTTATCAAAATTGAAACAAGGACAATCACAAGCAAAGCCATTTATCTTAAACAACATAAATCAGTCTAAACCCATTATTTTAAGATCGAAACAATATAGATTTAAATGCCCAGATTGTCCCAAGCTCTATACATATTTGCACGAGCTACTCCTGCACTACAACAAACGTCATAAAAACCCGGATGAAGTTAAGGAAACATTACTTTTAGATATTTTTTGGATATCACGTCAAATGTTGTCATGGAAATGTAGAAGTTTGTCTGTCCTCAATTTGGCAGCCGTTCCACCAGACGCACTTCATTACTCCGCCACATTTGAGACACCCACTCATATCTACTTTTGTAAATATTCATCGTGCAAAGAACAGCCAATTTATTCAGAGGATGCTCTTCATAACCACGCCAAATTACATGGAGAATTCAAATGTAGCTTTTGCTCAGTGACGGACAAATTCGCTCCAGATTTATCCTTACATGAAATAACACAACATAATAAAAGGAAAATTAAAGGATTTTCCTGTTCCCGTTGCAGATATAAAAACTTATTATGTAAGGAAGGCGTCATCAATCATCACCTAACAGTTCATTCCAAACTCCCGTCATTTTACACCCAGGGAAACTGCACAGTTTGCAAAGTTAGCAGCAACACGTTTCGAACTCCTTATTTTCTTATTGAGCACTGTATTCCTTTAGATTCCCAAGTTGTCTTATAAATACAAGATGTATATAATTTTTACTAAGGCATATTTGCAAATTATTATTTTAATTCACCACATAAAAGATAAAATCAGCGCTTACTCCAGGGAATAAAATTGTATACAAACATAAATAATTTGTAAATAAATTACGATTTTTTTTGCTCAAAATAGAAATTGTTAAATCTGTGATGTGATTCATTTAAAGGAAATAGGAAAACTAGATATTTTTTTAAAATTCAAAGCATAAGTCATTTCGCATGAGCTCCTGTAAAGTTGGCTTGGCTTATCATTCCGAATAATATTATGCTATTAAATGAGCACATCTCCACGCTGATACAATGAATACAATGCAAAGGGACGGCAAGGGAAAACTTGCATGAAATTTGCACGCTCGTTATTTGGCATAATTTCAGCACGCGGGAGCAAAGTGAGAAAAGATGCATTTATCGCATCAAATAATTTTATTATTCATAAAATATTTTTTTGTTGTTGCATTACCGATATAGTGTGCGCCAATTTATATGATGTGCAAAGCCAAACTATCATCAAATTAATTGTACTGACATTGCATATGCTTTAGACTGGAGCGCGGAGGTAATAAGGATTTTTGCAGGCGTTCCGTCATTCAGTATCAATATAACCCAACGTCTCCAAATGATTCCAAATGAATCTTATCATAATGAATGAATGAATGAATGAATTGCGGTATGATTTTAATCACTTTCTTAACAATTACTTTGTACCGCCGACGTCTACATATAATTTTTGTCGGCGGTGGCGGTAATTCGCAAAATTACTTTAATAAAATAAAATCTATAATAAAAATTCGTTTATAAAATTTATCTTTTTCGTCTAAAGACTTTCAAACGTTGGAATTCAGGTAAAAGCATTGCAAGTTTAAACAACAAAAAGTTTTTGAAAAATAGCAAAAAAAAACTAAAATAAATTATGCTTTCAAAATTATGCGTTTTTCTCCTGGCTACACTGGTGGTAGAATTGGGTAAAATTTGTACTAAATCTCATTGGAATCTATAAATCTACGATTTAAAATTTATAAAGTTGTCGGAGGACGCTATGAAGAAGCTTGTGAGACTTTGTGCGGCACCTATATCTTTAACAGACAAGACAGAAAAGACTCAGGACTAGAAGGAAGACAATATTTAGGTCCTTGGGGCAGCATGTAACTGGTTTAAACTATGGATTTTGTTCAAGTAATAAATATTTTGACTGATTGTTAAATTATATTAGATACCCCTCACGCTGGAATACGCCTGGGAAGGTTGACTCTTCCAAAGCAAATCCGCCTTCCCCTCCACATCCAAGCTCTTGTACAACCGGAGCGTTTTGTCATGGTGGCAAATGGAGATTCAGGAGCGCCAGAAAGTAGTTTTTACAATTACCATTGCAGAATTACTTCGACATATAAATTAATAAAATCATTGGTTTTCTTGAAATAAAATACTTTCATTTAATATCTTTTCGATTTCTCCGTTTACGAAGGGAGTAGTTACTAATCTACATCTTTTTATAAGCTATTATCATCAGTATAATTTCAAGTGTTTCACAGAAAAATATTATTAGAAATATCTGAGATTTGACTGTGCTTCGAAGGCTTATAAAATCTAAACTTAAATAGCACCATAGCGTTCTTTAATGCAGCCCTTATCTAAGATTCAATTTCCTTTGGTTTAAAATATCTCATTTACAATAATTTCATATGAGTTAGCGATTATTATACAAAAAATATATACACAGATATATATAGGTTTCGTTAAGGGACTTAGGACCATAATACACTAGACTGATTAAATACTTAAGACCCTGTACATGACTTGATTGAGATTAAAATTAATACAATTAAGGCACCAACAATGGACTTCGATCATTCTCTGTATTTAAATCTTCTTCGTCGTCGTCTTCATTAATGGCATATCTGCTTCGTGGCGTTGACTGATTATTCCTGTCCCCACGGGAAAAGACGGGGTCATCGTCATCAGGGGCGTCCCAGGGTTGTGTTTCTCCAGATGCGAACATGATGTAGATCACCTTTAATAATTTGAAATTAGCGACTAAACGGTTTGAATTTGTTAAAATATGTTTGGATAATCATTTCTTACATTGTCGATAAAATAAACGGCGGCGGCTATGTAAAAGATGATGCGCCAGCGGGAGACACTCGACTGTAAATTAGAAAAGTTGATTAGCATAATATTTTAAGGTTATTTGTCAAGTTCTATTAACAATTTACACTTACTCCTTCATTTATAATGACACCCGCCACATATGGAGCTCCAATCCCGCATAAATTTGCAAACCCGTTTGTAATCCCCATCATAACTGCAGCATGAGTTGGAGAGAGGTCAATATGATTAACCTGGAATGATGCCCAAGCAGCCCCGTTGATGGCGATCGCGGCAGTGATTAGGGAGACAGTTAGAGTCCTATTGCACGCGGTGTTGGCAGCAAACACAAGGAGAAGAGCGGGCATCCAATGAGCAATTGTATTGAAGATTTTACGGACGGTTCCAGTTTTCCAGCTTGAATTCCTCATTTTGTCGGCGTAAATGCTGGAAAGAATACTGACGATCCACATGAGGAAGTAGGGAAGGGCGGATAAATAAGAGTTTTGCTTGATATCAAAGTGGAGGACGTCATCCATATAAGTTGGGAGCTCAGTCAACATCGTGTACAGTCCCCAGCCATGGCCTGTTAGTTTAGAAGGAAATTAGTTACCTTCTGACAATGGCTAATTAATTTAAATATTAATATTCTCACCTGTTTGTGCGACTAGAATAGCCAAAACGGGACCGGAAGTTAAAAGTTTCTTCCACGGAGTTGAATTTCTTGCCCTGGGCTTTTCAACTTTAGTAGCGCCAAGTATCCCACCTCCCTGAATGTACTGAAGCTCTTGCAAAGATATCCTGGGGTGTGTGGACGGAGAGTCGTGGATAAGCATTGCCCAGAAAATAAACCAGATAATCCCAAGTATTCCAAAAACATAGAAAACAGAAGGCCACCCTGAAGTTAAGGCAGATGATGAATTATTGTCGAGGAGGTAACCAGCAGTTGGCAAAGCTATAACTGTCCCTATTTGTGTTCCGGCGTAGACAAATCCGCCAAGTATTGATCTCTCGCTAGCTGGAACCCAGGACGCTATAAATTAAGAAATAATAAATAAGTTTTACATTAAAAAAAGCTAAACAACCGAAGAAATTTTAAACTTTTTACCTAATAACGAATGCATGGCTGGATTTGTAACTCCTTCCCCAAGACCCTGGATAATTCTCACAATCACCAGTGGCCAAAGTCCAGCTTCAGCTGCATATGGGGTCACCAATGAGAAGAGCGCGGTTGTCAACATTCCCAGTCCAAACACCCATTTCCCTCCAAGTTTGTTAGAAAGTAGACCTCCCGGGATCTGAGTGGCAACATATCCGTAGAAAAACGACCCCAAGATGATACCTTGCTCGTGACCTATCAAAAAATATTAAAATTTAGTCAAATCTAAACTTAATCAACCGTCAAAACTAACTACTGATTATTTTTCTCTTACCTGACCAATCGAAAGTTGGAAAATGCGTCGAATTACTCGGAGTTTGAATTGATGTATCCTGAGGGGATGAAAAGACATCTTGATAACCTGGCACCAGAAGCTCTGGACAAGCCACTTCCGCTTCACTCGAATGCTTATGATTATGATGGTGATTTGTGCTATTGACCATTCTAACAATGGCAATTGATAAATTAACTCTCATCGAATAACTCGAGGCGAACCCCAAAAATCCCAAGAGGGTAAGGGTGTGGCGGGTTCCCCAGGTGGTGAAGAGGGATTGGGGGTTATGCTGTCGCGATCCATCATATGAAGAAGACGTTGAAGGTAATTGCTGTTGAGGAGATTGCATTGAAATATAATGTGATGACTTCCGTTTCTGAAGTATTTGGTGTTTCTCAGAGATTGAAGGAGGGTCTGAAGGGTTACGCATGATGGGATGGATCACAAGATAAGAGGACACAGCACTGCATCTGTGTGGGCGTTGATTAAATTTATTTGTTTTTGTTGGAAAAACACGGAAACGTTAAATAAACAACGCTTCTGATGAATCTTTAAATTAAAATTAAACAGGCTCAATTAAATGTAAAAAACTAAAACTTCTTAAATAATCACAGGTTTTCCTGACGGCTGGACTTTGACTGGAGAAAGAAAGTACATAGTTATCTCCAGCAAAGATAAGAAAGTGAACTTGACAAGTCAAACAGCAGCTGTTTCATTCATTCACACGTACTCGATAATTTACTATGCATTAATTCGTCTCTTCCTGCCCCAAATGGATCTCAGGTGGTTGTGGGAAGCAAAATGGAACAAAGTTTGACAAAGCATTTGACTTTTTCATGAATTTAGATTGCAGAGAAGTGCTTTGATTGTGAAACTTTTTATTTCTCAATTAAATGACTTATTAAAATTTAACAACGAACTCTAAATACAGTTGTGGAAGCTATAGCGTAACAAACTAAATATTCAACCGCTACTTACATTCATCAAGATTCTTGCTTATAAAATAAATTCTGTTTTGGTGTCTGGTTGATGAACTCCACCCGTAATTAATATGATGGCGGTGCTGAGGACTTTTCTTTCTTATGAACACCTTTTAGCTAAAATATTTGAAATAAAAGCAATTAATTTCAAAATAAACAAAGTTGATAATATCCAAATATGTATTATTTGCAAAGCTTACATGGACCTGAAGGCTATCCTTTCGCTTAAATCCTGTGTTGCATAGTTTGCAAAAATACAGCCGGATACTACTGTGGCTTCTCATCTAAGTCAATAAACAGTTTAGTTAGTTTCAACCTTAATTAGAGTAAGAGTAATAAATAAAATACTTTACTCACATGTCTAATCATGTCATAATGTCGGGCAAATCTCTTATCGCAGTGGTCACATTTGAAATTCTTAATTTTGGAGTGGAAAAGCATCTACATAAAATAGAATATCATATCTTTAAAATCAATGCAAACTTTTATTGGCAAGACTACATATACTTTTATAGATTAAGTTTCCTTTAAAACTCACGTGATCCTTCAACTTTGATTTATATATAAACGTCAAATGACACTGGCTGCACTTTAGACTTGGACGCTCCTTTTTAGAATGTATTTTATTCTAAAAAAATTGTTTTAATCTTTAATTATTATCAATTATTTTTCTGATTGTTGATTTTTGCTGAAAACTCACGTGTATTTCGAACTCCACTGGACTGGCAAAACGCTTTGCGCAAATTCTGCACCACAAATGGTCCACCTCATGAAAAGTAGCCATCTGTATTAGCACAAGTGAGTTTGGAAAATTGTATTTTTTCGTTTTAAATAATTAAATAGAATTCCAGGTTAGCAAAATTAAATCTAGTGTAACTTACATGTCTATTCAAATGAAACTTTCGACTAAACTGCTTCTCGCACTGGTCACATTTGAAATCCTTTACAACCTGGGTCTGAGTCTTCTGCATGTGAACAAACATCTATATCGAAAGAAAAAATGCAAATCATTTACCGATAAATGAGTAATTACTTTAATAAACCGTTAATTTATTGGCTCTCACGTGTGCTTCCAAATGGGATTTCTGTGTGCAAACTTTTTGGCACTCGCCGCACTGATAAAGATGCTTACCGGTGTGAATGAATGAAACAGCTGCTGTTTGA
>JAHZMU010001727.1:0-11614 GCA_027743725.1 Rambutsinella grinnellia
TGATTTTTAGTAATCCAAAATCCTCATTTAGATTTAAAACTGTAACGACTTATGCGGTTCACCTTGTAGAATGATGAGGATAATTGTAAATACCGTAATAATTTGCATATCAAACACTGGAACAAGTTGCGGACCTACTGTGTCTTTAGCGAGTGTCGAGAAGTGCAAATTGAACAAACAAACTGGTCATGATGCTTAATATGGCTTAACCTTTTGTTTAAAATGATGCATTCCAATTAGACATAATTGCTTTAATCACGACCTGGATAAATTAACAGATCGTTTCTTGGCATGCGTGATGGAATGCTCCAAATCTTTACTGAATCTTACGACACGTGTGGTTCCTTATCCAGGCAAAAGTAAAAGTTCTGGGTACTTACCTGAAACAAACAAAAACAATAATTAGCACAAAAATTCATTAGCATTTAACATATCATCAGAGTTCAAACAACTCATGCTTCATGAGCTCGTATCACGATTATTTACAAGCAATTTAAAACGTGTTAAATCGCAGAGAATAGAACGCCAACTTGTCATTCTTGATTCTTCTCATTTCATGACCATTCATTCGTGAACGTCAAATTCAATTTAGCTTTTCTACCCGGTCTAAATAGACATGTCCTAAGTTTTGAAAACGTGCAAAAATACACAAATCATGAATACCTTTGTGATGACTTGACCCTTTTCCATCTCATTAGGCAATCATGAAGATGTCAGTTGATAGATTTCAGACACGAATCAGTGATTCCGAATCACAACTCAATAAAGCCCTCAAAATATTCACGAACGAGCACCTTCAACACAACCTGTTAGTACCTTAAACCGCACCACAAACGCCAAATTGAATCAGTTTGAATGACAGTGCGAATCCGCAGAGTCAAAGTCAAGTTTGATATCTTCGAAAGATCACTAAAACTGGCCCAGATAACCATTATATATAAGTTAAACACGCGCTGTTACAGTTATCTCTGCACCTGATGGGAAACAAACTTTTAGTGGCTATTAAACTCTAAATGCGTTTATTAGTGTCATTCAAGCTGAGAAAATATTTGCAGTCAATTTTAGCAATGAGATATTTGACAAATCTAAACAATTTTTAAACAAAGACTTTACTTTATTGCAATGTGAAAGGCGTCTAAATCTCCCATCTACATAGCCCATTTACCACCCATTGGGTAATCGAATTTTAATCCTTTTCTTTAACTTATCATTATGTAACTGTTTAACTATTATGAATGCCATTATTGTCCACTTTTTGATTTGATTGGCAAACAATGAAATGGAGTAGAGATCGCCGCACAAACTTTTGTCACGGACTCGGCTCAAATAATGCATTTCTTTTCAGATTAAAATCAGATAAGTGATCAAATTCGCACTTCTTCCTCCGGGTATTGTCGTCTGACCCTTTTGATAATCTTATCTTTCTTCTCAGATTCTCCTATACCGTTAGTCATGACATGAAATACGAGCTTACCATATTAAGAGAATGACAAAGCTTCTTAAAGATTCTAGATTGTGGACATTGATAAGAGAGGAAGGAAGGAACTGTAAAATATTTTGGTTCATGCTTATGAAATTATCACTTCCAGTTTATCCCAGGTCGATTTTATTACAAAGTTATCAGGAAGGTCGGCGCTACCTGACGTAATCCTCTAAAGTAATGGTCACGATAATTCAAAATTGCTTCGCCATAAAGCACAACGGTATTAATCATCCAGTGAATTAACAAGTAGCCTCCACTCCCTCCTACGCTACAGCAAGAATGCATCTCATTAAAATTCACAAATCAGGAACTGTCTTTCTTGGCAAGAAATTACTTTCCGACACTTTAAAACAATGTTGGACAGTTTACTGTTATTACAGATTTGCATTCAAGTTTCGAGGAAAAAGCCATGTCATGTCAGTCAAGTCTGATTAATATTCATAGATTCTTGTCAGTCTTCAGGAGACTGCAATCCAAGCTTTTAGCTATAATGATGATCCTTTAATCATCATTTAGAGTAATAACTACTTTCAAACTTTAACATTTGCTATGATAAGTTCTTTAAAGAGAAAACAAATATAATTAAGAGTTAATTAACCAAATATTAACACCTGTAAGCAGAGCAGATCTGTCTTCACGAGAAATTTTCGTCTCAGATTTATGATTGAAGTTGATATGAATTTTAATTCTTTAAAGTTTCTCTTCTTCAAAGATAATCATCAGCTTTAGATGCGACGCGACCCTCTTAAATCACAAAGTCTTAGCAGGAAAATATGGAAATTATCTGATCATTTAGTACCCTCCGGCGAGTTCAGTTTTGAGCTTATGAATTCCACCTCTTTTAATTACAAGTTAATCGACAAATATATGCGTTTGGTCAAGAAATTTGCGATGCATGTAGTGCACATTGCACATGTAAAAACCATTCTAATCTCTTTTCAACTACAACATAATTAGTACCTTACAACTTATAAAAATTGCAGGTAAATAATAGACAATGAACGACTTGATTTCTGATGCTTCCTTAAAAGGCATCAACTAATCCCGTTTTGTTATGTAATCTTTGCAAAGTCTGCGAATTTTACACGCGATTAAAATTAACAAAGCGGGCGAGTCCATAACGAAAAATTTCTAGTTGTTTGGGTACACACCTAAATAATTTACATAACTAATCATTAAGTTTTAACAGCATACTTGAGAAAAGAATCGAGAGATGGGGCTTTCATGCCTTCCCCTCGTCATCTAGACAAACTGCATAAAAAGTGCATGAGCCTCACAGAGAGAGCACCGTCTTTGTCTCGTAAAAACTGATTTTGTGAGTAACGCATTGCTCATCTTCCCAGTCTAATTGTTAAAGGTTTATATGGACTGCGTACGCATAAAAACTGCATCATTATTACCAATTACTTTTATATAGGATTTGTTATTATGCCCAAATCGAGACATCGTTAACTTCTCATTCATGAAAGCGTAAACAGTTTTGTGTCTGCAAGATCCCAACGTATTTTCACACGAAAGCAGACAAAAGCAAACTCCTAAAATAGGTGTGAACATATAATAACTGGATAGTTGGTCACAGATGAATTTGGTAAGGTGGGAGTTTCCTTCCAAGAGATTCATCAGCTGGGTCTCATTTTTTTTTAAATTTTGGTCATGGTCAAGTAAAGGGTGAAAAATGTAAAGTGTGATAAGAGAACATACGAAGATCTTCGTATTTTAAATGAAAAAACGAACAGTTACGGTTTGTTTAAGTCTTCCAATACTAATAGGTTTATTATGCTACCATTTTAAGATGAAAAGCCTTAATCCGTTCATCGCTTGTGATATAAAATATTTTAACTTGCGATCGCTATAGGTCTTTTACTTGTCCGACAATCATTTAAATTTTTAGGACAAGTACATACACCTTCTGAACATTGGACTCCGTGAAAGCACTCATCATCTTTCGTACATTTCTGTCCTGCTAGTCGACGACATGAAAAATCAAATCCACGTAGCCCTTCACGTGAAGCGTCCATTAAGGTCCCATCCGGTAGATCATCACAATTACAAGCTCCGATCCAGCAAGTTGTCCCATTCGGACAGATTTTTGCAAGAATATCCTCTTCATGGCCATAATTATCAAATTGGCAGAAATCTCCTACCCCCAGGTAAACTATACGAGTACGTTCGGGTATTGCTGAGGTGGATGTGACTTCATTGTCCAATGATGAATTATGCAGAGTTAATCCAAACCCTTCTCCACTAGCAGCATTGAGCATTGCGATGAGTAGCAAACTGATTAAGAATACCGTGAAAATAATTCCCATTAAAATTGCTCCCGTAATTCCCCATACTTTTCTGTCACTCCAATCAAGGTTCCTGATGTATTCAGGAGTGGGGAAAGGCATTGTGAGGAACTCTAACTATGATCGATTCTAGCATTATTAGCAATGCCATAATGCCATATCATGCCATTTTTATTTCAATTTTCAATTTATTCTGATTTTTATTTAAATGAATGAAATCCCATAGCGTCAAAGAAATGATTGGAACGAGAAAAATATACATAGGTCCGATCAAATGAAAAACGAAAAGTTATGGTTTGTTTATGTCTTTCATGAACTACTAATAGGTTTATTATGTTACCATTTAAAAGGAAAAAGTCAAGCCCCCTAAATGTTTGCTTGTGACATACATAATACGCTTTAATGTACAATTCCACTATCATGATCTTTTTTATCTTTCTGGCAGTGTTCGTTTGGAAGACACGTACATACATCATTTGAACATTGAACTCCGTGAAAGCACTCATCATCTTTCGTGCATTTCTGTCCTGCTACTCGACGACATGCAATATCTGGTCTCCATCCGGGACGTTTATCATCCCATGAAAGGCTCATTACGGTTCCATCAGGTAGATTATCACAATTACAAGCTCCGATCCGGCAAGATGTCCCATTCGCGCAGATGTAGACATACGTATCATCAACCAATCCAAAGGGATGTCCATAGACGCAGGGACTCCCCACACCAGAGTGAATTATATGGATGGGCTTAGCTGAAGTGGATGTGACTTCATTGTCCAGTGATGAATTAGTACTATTTGCCATTAATCCAAACCCTTCTCCACTAGCAGCATTGAGCATTGCGATGAGAAGCAAACTGATTAAGAATACCGTGAGAATAAAACCGATTAGAATTACTCCAGTAATCCCCCACACTTTTCTGTCATTCCAATCAAGGTTCCTGATATATTCTGGAGTGGGGAAAGGCATTGTGAGGAACTCTTGCTTATGATGGATGCTAGCTCTCGTAAAGCATGTCATAACATATCTCATCGTGCCATGTTTTATTTCGATTTCTCCTGATTTTTATTTAAATGAATGAAATCCCATAGCGTCGAAGAAACCATTTGAATAAGGAAAAAATTCAATAAAAGAGGCAGTATTTTATTATTAGTAGTTAGTATTTCAAATGAAAACAAATCTATTCATGGTTTATATCTTCGATAAAGCATAGGTTTGCGAAAGCAGTCTGGGCCCTTTCATTTCACTTTTTGCTTGACATAAAATGTTTTAATTATCACCAGTTATATCATGTTTAAAATAGTCTTAAGCCCGAAATGCTTCAAGCCGCTATGTCAGTATCTTGTTTAGTTTTTTGGCAATTTCTTTGGTGCGTTTTCTCAGTACAAGTACATACACCTTCTGAACATTGAACTCCGTGAAAGCACTCATCATCCGTCGTGCATTTTTGTCCTGCTAGTCGCCGACATGACCTAGGTGGCCATTTATCAGTACTATAACGATCCCAAGAATTACCCGTTAAGGTTCCATCAGGTAGATTATCGCAATTACAAGCTCCACCCCGACAAGATGACCCGTTCACGCAGATATACTCCACATCTTTTTCTATTACATGCCAAACGCCATTAGCATCCGGTGCCATCCCAGGAGTACAGGGAGTATCCACCTGGGCTTGAACTATACGCTTAACCGAAGTGGGCGTGACTGCCTTATCCAATGTTGAATTATTCGCAATTAATCCAAACCCTCGTCCACTAGCAGCGTTGAGTATTGCAACGAGTAGCAAACCGATTAAGACTATCAGGACAATAATCCCTATTAAAATTACTCCAGTCATCAACAGGATTTTTCTGTCATTCCAATCAAGGTTCCTGATATATGCGGGAGTTGGACAGGGCATTGTTAGAATGGACTCTAAATCCTGAGTCTTTTATTTGTAACAACAACATTCGCTTTAGATCAAACTCTCGTAAAGCATACGCTGTTCCATTTTTATTTAAATTGTCGATTTCTCATGATTGATATTTAAATGAGTGAAATCTCATAGCGTCAAAGAAACGATTTGGATGGGCAGGGATGAGAAGGCCGCATGTGCATTTGCAATTATGTATTAGAATTAATGGTTTGATTATTATGTCATACATGAGACACTTTACTATATTAAGAGAATTTTTTTTAGAAACAAATTGTGTTGTAACTAATCTTCATCGCGTATAGAGTAAGGAGGCTTCTTGTATGACTGACAATCATTCCAGGGACAACTACATTCACGGTCGCGACAGTAGCTTGAACTATAGCACTCTTCATGCTTCGTACATTTTTGATACGCTATTCGACGACATTCTACATGACCCTTTTGAGTAGACGCATCCCATATATACTCCCAGGACATTACGGTTCCATCAGGTAGATCATCACAATTACAAGCTCCACTCTGGCAAGACGTTCCATCTGGACAGATATATTCTACATCATCCTTTTCTTCCACGTAGCCATGCTTATTGCGACGAGGGATACAGCGACCTAACACCACGGAGTAAACTTTTTCTTTAGGTTTAGGTGTAGTAGTGGTTGTTGAAGTAGTTGTAATTACTCCAGACTCTCCCTCTTTACTAAGGACGGAGATGAGTCCGCCGAATAGCGCAACAAGAATTATGACGAGAAACACTATTGTTCCGGCAAGGCACCGATTTTTCGGGTCATCCCAATCAATGTTTGAGGGCATTTTAGAAATTCCGATTTTAATGCAGAGTCGGGTAGAGGTTAACAGGAGTAACAACATTCGCTTCAGATCAAACTCTCGTAAAGCATACGCTGTTCCATTTTTATTTCAATTGTCGATTTCTCATGATTGATATTTAAATGAGTGAAATCCCATAGCGTCAAAGAAACACCTCCCAATCATCTTTGGGTAGGGACAGAGAAGTTCTGAATTTGAAACGTTATTTCTTAAGTCAGCGGCAACTAAAAAGACTTTTCTTTTTATTCGTGAACACCCTTCATGTTTGTCATACTCGAATGCGCCCACTCCTTATTTGCTTTCTCTCAGGACAACTTAAAAGTGACAAAGTCCTCCTCAAAATCCATTTACGATTCCTGCTGAGTACACCCTTAATTAAAGTATTAAAGAGTAGATTAAAAGGGGGATGATGACTACACCACTTTGTCATTTCCACCCTCTCCAAATGAAAGCAAAACCACTTTCGAGTAGAGTGCATCCTTCAGAGATTAAAAGTACAGTGCTGAGATGATTCCTCATTTGCATACCGAATAGTTAGAGACATTCATTTTCAGTCTCCAGATTTACTTATGCCCTTTTTGCTTTACCGTCAAAATTCTTACAAATATTTACACTGGCAGGCGTTATAAGAGAAAGGAACTTGAGACATTCCAAGAACCGCATATCGCACTACCCTATTATTCTCCCAAGTAAATATTAGGAAGGGTTAAAGAAATCACCACTACGAGCCAAGGTATGTGGTACACTTTCAAATAAACAAACAGCAGGCTCCACACCACAAATCCTAGGCGTGGCTTACAGTTTGACAAGATGCAGGAGAGGAACAAAATCTTTTTAACAATTTTGTTTTCTATTATTTGAAACATTATGAGCTCTTCCGCAATACGCAATACCAACTTACCATTATTCTACACGTCTGCTTCTCAAAAAAATCTCACGCATCTTAATAATTAATTGCTGGTAATAAATCATTTAGCTTTTCGCGTATCGACATCGACACACGGAGCCATGATGTACATAAAAGGTGTGCAAGGAATGGAAACCTTCTCGTGGTTCGGATCCCACGCACTTAAGATAAGATAAGCTATGCATAACTACTGGTCAAGTTCAAGTTGGCCGAAATGGACAGACTTTAACAAATTAATGTATAAAATTAATCAAATGATAATTATCTTGTTATTTAAATTGCCATTAAAACAAAAGCTGTTTGAGGATGCCCTCGTTAATTTCAACAACACGTAATCTTCGTGGATATGGACCATTTAAGCATTTTTATCTCTTCTCAGCCACAAATAACTGTCACTTAAAGTTCCTTAAAAGTACCACATCAACATCTCTAAATCTATCTAGACAAATTGAGCGTGAAATAAAAACGAATTAAAGAATCGTTTTCCTCCAAGAAATTATCTGAGGAAACGAGTTGACAAGCCATCGCCCACATTTACTGTAACTGTTACGATGATAATTATTATTCCTTTTACAAGCTAAACTGCCTTACAAAAACCCTTTTTATGTCATTCTACGCTTTTGATTTTCTTGTCGAGATCATTCTAATTATTTTTATCACTTGCTTGTAACATATCTCTAGTGGTTAATGAATGAAAAGAGGCAGTTTCTACTCTCTTACTCGGCACAGATGGCTTTCATCAAATGATATGAAATGTCCTTCTGTCATCACTAAACAGACTGATAATATTTCTGTCTCCATTTGCCATCTCTGTCCCCCGGAAGACTTTCCAGAGAATTTAACTCGAAAGACTATTCAAAACAACCATTTATTTAACTTAATGATAGAGAATATTGACTCGAGTCAAGATACATCTAGGAAGCAATTCATATAACAAGGAAAAGAGTGCATTTCAAGACAGAAAGAAAACAAAGCATTTTCTTTTGGAATAATCCATCTCAAATTAATCTCTTTCCAGACGTAGACAGAAGGAGCGATAGTAAAAACACCATTTTTAAAGGTTGTGTGAGAGGGGAAAACTTTCCGCAATTTATTATTGACTCTGAAAGAAAATCACATTATTTCTCCCGAAAAAAAATTGTCAACTTGGAGGGAATTTTTGGAAGGTGAACATAATATGAATCAGCTTATTCTCCGTATATTCTACCCATTATTGATGATAATGGAAATGGTGGTGGTGACTGGCGAGGAGAATTTTTTATTGATCTTGAAAGAGAAGGAAAAACTCATGCTGGCTTTTTTCTCGAGAAGAAGGGGGCGGAAAGCACCGGTAGAAATACTGCATTTATTAGCACGTCGTGTCGTGAGCTAACCATTTCCATATTATTTTAGCAAATAAAATGAGCTTAATAGTGGTGGTTAGACGGTTTAGCTACCGGTGGGATTCAGTCAGGCTAATATATGCGTATATTTTATTAACAAATTGTGCAGCCAAGTTTTATCGTTATTTTTCACGAAAGAATGGGCGGTAGAAGAGAAAGCAAAGAAGCCTGTTTTCATGACGGTAATTGGCTAAGGATAATAGAAAATGAGAGTAAAACTTTATTAATCTCGATTTTTATTAAAGCTGGACATGCGTGAGCTTATTGACATGAGGGCAATTCATTTAAGATTAAAGATGGCACCCACCAGCTTGAGAAATCAATCTTTAAGGTCTGGAGCCACTGAGCCCAGTCGCAAAAAACAACTTTCACAAAATAATTACTTTTATGCCACTCTCTTCCTGAAAAAAATGTAAACTGGACTTGTAACAAGTCTCTAGTAGAGGAAATGCTTGTCATAAATCAACATAATCTGTTTACCATTTTCCTATTTGGTCAGACCACATTGACCACACCAGATAATCCTTAAATCATCTAAGCAGAAGCCGCTCTTGCTCCTTCAGAGAGATTTGCAATCTCGGCTGGATAATAGCTTATCTTGGCAGATGAATATTTTATTATAACCCACAAGCGTATTAGTTCAGCGTGTCAGCTTACGCATTTATAATCCAAAACAAAGTTGGTTTCTTTTAAAGAGGATTCGAGCAAATTTTTAATCTCTACTAAAAGCCTTATGCAATCAGGAAAAAATATTTAAACAACTATTTTACGATGAAAAAGTTATTACTCATCTCATGCTGTCCACAGATTAGCAATATCACCCCCTCTCTCGTTAATATTTATCTCTAACAGCTTCCTACCAAGTAGCGAGTCTAGACAAGCAATAACAAATTTTTTAACGCTTATTTCTCCTCTTCTAAAAGAGATTATAATGAACTCAAAACATAAATATGCGAAAAAACTAGTCCCCACTTCTCGAGAACTCTTTTATGTCTTTTACTTTTGTGGAGCTCTTTGCCGCACTGATTGTTTGGATGGTGATGGTGTTAGTGATGGTGATCACTAACATTTACGAGGAGCAGAAGCAATTAAAGGCTCGGATTGAGTTGCCGGGTGGTCAAAGAGTAAATTTTTGTTGGTGTTTTCACACACAACCGCGTTTTGTGGTTAAGGTTCATGTCATTTTACCACCAATTCATGTTGAAATGTTGCAGTGCAAAAAAGCTTTCAAAAAAGAAAGAGCCTGACACAAAAACGCCTTCCTTTTGTCTTTTATTCCAAGTCAGTGCTTCAATCAAGCTATTTTTACATCTTTGCATAAAAAGAAATCTAGGAACCCCGCTTGATTTTATAGGCTTTGGAGCTGAATAGCTGACAATGATTATAAAAGGCTTTTGTTGGCTTCAAGTTTTGAACGTTTTTTGCTCTCATGCCTTTCTTCAAAGTACTGGATAATGATGGGGAGCAAACTGGAGAATGCATTTGGTGACGGTAATGATTATGGTGGTGACGATGAGTTGACGAAACCAAAGATGATAATAAAACATAAGCTATTTCATGTTTACATGCGTTATTGTCGAGCTGTGTTGGGAGAATAAAAACAGCATTTTTCTACAAGTTTTCCATCAGAAGAAGAGAATACGAAGTGTCTTATTGCATTTCATAGCATCCATTTTCTTACAATGCTTGATCGGACTTTCTTACGAATAGCTTCTAAAATCGCTGAAAATTTTAACAACTCAACAACCGTTTTTCTAACTTCATAAATTCCCCTTAATCATCCGCAGCACGATAGCTTTCAAGCCTCATAAAAACGTCCTATATTCATTCTCCATTTCATCTCAATATTAATTACTTACTGAGAGTTGCAACGATTCATAAAGCTCAAATTGCAATTAAAATGTTATATGGTGGTAACGCAATATTTATGCTAATTGACCAAAACATATAATTTGAAACGTTGCAGGACGCCTTCGAAAATTCTTCTTTTTGCCCCTTATTGACATGCATAGAATGTGCGTAAAACAACGTCCACCCTCCACCTCCCTCCATTGTCCAATCTATATATTAATTACGGAAAGTTTTGAAATTCCAGTTTGGGGCATAACGACGGATTTTCTACAATGTGTGATACATGGTTAGAAAGAGCTTTTCAATCTTATTAATATCAGGTATACCACTATAATTAATTCACAATAAAACTTTGCGAGAAAAGTGATTTAATTTGGTAAGATTGATTTTTGCGTAAATCTAAATATGCGAAAAATGAATTTTAATGTCCAGTTTTGGATAAATTTGAAATGAATAAATAGCCTAAACAGTAAAAGTGAACAGTTTTAATAATAAGCAACTGTTTTCATGTCAGTTGATTGCAGTTTTAGAAACATTTTACTGAAAAACTGCCAGTTTAACTTAAATTGCAAAAATCTGCCAATCTATGCGACAATACTCCTCCCACGTTTCTTAATCAATTTGGCCAAGTCGGGTACCATTCGGCGCGGAAAAGAGTGGAGATGAAAGTTACGGTTACTGTTTTTATCAATTTTGTCGTACAATGAGCCACTGTTGGGGTATCATGAGAAACACGCTAAAATTGCATAATTGTGTTATTTATCCAACTTTAACCATGCTGTTGGATTCTTTGCAACTTTTCAAAGTATAAAATCTATGAATTAATGTGAAAGATGTGAAAGACTAGAAGAGCAAGGCTGAAAGTAAATGCTTCGTAAACAATGCGAGCGAAGCGAGCGTGGGGAGGGTCGCGAGCGAAGCGAGCCTAGATGTAACCCGTGGAGGTGGGGGCGCGAAGTTATG
>JAHZMU010001728.1:0-17735 GCA_027743725.1 Rambutsinella grinnellia
TTTATCACTCCGACTGGACAAGGCTTGTCGTGCTTGTCCAGCTTGGAGAAATTCCAAATTTCTCAATCGCAAGTGCAAGGTCGTAATAAATACTTTATTAAATTTAGTACAGGATAATTTTTAACATTTCTTAAATGTTTTAGAGAGCTGCTGTGAAATCAAACACTATTTTCGTATAGAAGATTCAGAAGGAATTAGGTTACTAAAAGGGGAACTTGAAATTCACGGTTGTAAGTGCCAAGATAGTGATATAGTTTTACGAGAGGTGCCAACGCAAGTTGAATTATTTCGAATTAGAAAGCATGGCGAGTGCAGGGCAGGGTGTGGAGGTTCCGTAAGTGTTTAATTTATAGTGTATGATAATATTAGCCTCAGAAATTGTAATTCTAGAGCCTTGAGGTTATCACTCCCGATGGCGAGTTAATTGGAAGTGTTGAAGAAAAGTGGAATTTCTGTACCATGAAATTTCTTCTGAAGGATGGGCATGGAGAACATGTTCTTTGGATTGAAGGAAGTTCAGGCTGCTGTGGTGCGTCTCACAATTACAAAATCCTTTCCGCTGATCGTTTAACTCAGGTCGGGGAGGTCGAAAAACAGATCATGTTATTCGGGAGTGAGCTTGAAGCTTCTTTGTCAATTGATATGGATGTGAGGCTAAAAATGATTGCTATTTCTACAATTCTTTTTATAGTAAATTAGTTTAAATGTTTTGTTAATTAGACATTGTAATATATGATGGCTCTAAAATTTATCAATTCTATTTCTCATACAGGACTTTCTTTTCTTCAAACAACAACAAGCCAGGCAAAGAAGAGGTCGCTAGTAAAACAGAAAGATGAGACAGCATCGCATACGGAAAAATAAAATGCCTCTTGATTTGCTATATTAAATAAACCTATTGTTAATGAGGAGATGTCTAATTTACTGCGGGAAAAAATTCTCTTGCAAATGATATATTAAATTAAAACATTTACGTTATGTGTAACCTTGTCTACATCATTTCTAAGAAAAACTCGTTATTTTCTTGTGATTGATCTTAATATAGTTTACGTCTTTACGTGTCATGAGCTAAACTGATTAATATTGAATAAAAAGAACAAATCAATTTTTATTCTCAATAAACTGGTGAAATTTTGCACGGGGAACCCACTTAAGATGTAATGAATATTGTAAGCAAAGAAAATATTCCTAATTAACCTGCTAAAAATTATTAAATTATATATTCATGCTTGGCATATCCAAGTTGGAATAATTAGCTTCTTAAGACTTGAGCATCAAAATCGTTTGACATTTATATGAGACATATAGGCAACTTGGCATTTTGATTCTACATAATTACACTTGTACATAAAAGAATTCCTTAATAAATTATGGAATTAGCAGACGTTTGCTTAAAACGTGTGAAAAGTTTCGGAGAGTGCTGTAAATATACTTGGCATATTGATTATTATTCGACATGAATCTATAAGGTACGATATTATGGCGTGTTTTACAAGTTATACAATCTATCCAATCTAGGACTAAAGAAAAATATTCTGTTAAAGTCTCGTTTCATTTCACTCGATTGTCTATACAAAGTATTATTGTTATTTGCATAGGAGTAAATATATTATAGCAAGTACAGATTTGCGTAGATATCGTAGTCTTTTTACCGCTTAGCGATGCCTTTCAAAGTTGGTCCAATAACTTAGAAACCAAGTAATTAATCTTGCTTAAATTATCAGTATGTTGTTTGCAAATTTGAGAATAAATTTGTCATTTTCAGATAAATTGGAATTTATCATCCCAACTAGACAACATGGCTTCTCGTGCTTGGTCAACTTGAATACGTTCCAAATTTCTCAAATACAAGTAAAAGGTATAAAGTATCAGCTTACTAAGCTTAGTATTAAATTATTAGAAGGCGACTTTACAGTTTTTAAATGATTTAGATGGGTGCTGTGGAATCAAACATATTATTCATATAGAAGATTCAGAAGGAATGGACTTACTAAAAGGAGAAATTGGAACTGATGGCTGTAACTGCAAAGGAAGTGATATAGTTTTACGAGAGGTGCCAACAAAAGCTGAATTAGTTCAAATTCGAACGCATGGCGATTGCACTTTATGGTGTGGGGGTACCGTAAGTTTGTATTGTAAAGTGCAACAAATTATTACTCAGAAATTGTAATTCTAGAGCATTGAATTCATCGTCTCAGATGACAATTTAATTGGAAGTGCTGAAGGGAAGTGGAATTTCTGTAGTCTGAAATTCCTCCTAAAGAATGAGCTTGGAGAACCTGCTCTTTGGATTCAAGGAAATCCAAAATGCTGTAGTGAAACATATGGGTACAAAATCCTTTCCGCTGACCGTTCATCTCAGCTCGGGGAGGTCGAAAGACTGTTTGTGACTGAAGCTTTTTTGCCAATTGATATGGATGTCAGGCTAAAAATGATTGTGGTTTCTACAATTGTTTTTATTGTAAGTTTATTTTAGAGTTTTTATCAGATTACGTTAGAAAATATATGGTGGAGGCTAAAATTTATCAAATTTATTAAATCTACTTTTTACAGGATTTTCTTTGTTGCAAAAAAGGATCAACCTAGCGCAGAAGAGGTCACATTTAAAAGACTAAAAATTTAAAAGATAAAAGATTTAAAAGATGACTCAGACTAGGCACCATCGCATATAAAAAATAAAGTTAGACTCGACTTGCTATATTGATTAAATCACTTGTTAATGAGATAGCTAGTTTACTGCGGGAAAAGTTTTTCTGGCAAAATATATATTAAATTAAAACATTACTATTTGTAACATGGAATTACTAACCTTCTAAGATAAAACTCTTTTATTTGCTTTTGGCTTATTAGACTCCAGTGTATTTAGGTCTTTATATGGCGTGACCCACGACTCGTCAGGCTAACTGATTAAAATCGATTTAATAAAATAGGGCAAATCAAATTGAATGCTTAACAAACAAGTGAATGGTATTATAATTAATTGCTTGTTCTACATTCTAATATTCACGCAACGAAAGGGGTTCAAGACACAAACACTAGATATTCAAATATCGTTTATTTTTCTCGCTTTACTAACCAACCCTGCTGAATATTATATTGATGTGGTTACATACTTTGACGAATTTAAATTTAAATCCACACTAACAAGCATTATTGTATGCATTATTATTTGCAATTATTTAAATAATATTTTTATCATGCCCTTCAAAGTTGACCCAGTAACTTCACAACCAAGTAATAAATTTTGCTACCATTTTATTTGCAAATCAGAGAATAAATCGTTGACCGTTTACAGAGCAATGTGAAGCTATCAATTCAACTGCTCAAAATCAAATCCTTACTGACTTCTCGTGCTTGTCCAACGTGGATAACTTTACAATTTCTCAGACACAAAAGCGAGGAGGTAAGAAATACCTGTTAGTAAAAGTAATGTGAATATTAATAATCCTTTTTACTTGTCTTAGATGGCTGTTGTGCAATTAAGCATTTATTTCACATTGAAGATTCCCGAGGAACAAATGTGTTAAAAGGAGAAGTTGAAATTGACTGTTCTCAGTGTCACGAGGGTGACATAGTTTTACTAGAATTGAAAACACAAGTTGAATTAGTTCGAATTAGAAAGCATCAGACATGGGCTACATTGTGTGGGGGTTCGGTAAGTGAGTGGTTAGAGAATAAAAATTTACAATAGAAATATTAATAACGTTTTAGAGCATTGAAGTCATCTCTCCCGATGGCAATTTAATTGGAAGCGCAGAAGAAAAATGGAATTTCTGTACTCTAAAATTTCTCCTTAAAAACGGTCAAGGAGAACATGCCCTTTGGATTGAAGGAAATCCAACTCCTTGGTGTGAATCATCTCACACGTATAGAATTATGTCCGCTGACCGGTCATCTCAGGTCGGGCAGGCAGAAAAGGGGATAATGTATTTGGGGAGTGAGTTTGAAACTTCTTTGCAAATTGATATAGAATTCAAGCTCAAAATGGTAATCATTTCAACAATTGTTTATATGGTAAGATGATTAAAGCTTCTTATTAGTTTTGCAGAACCTGCGTATTAAAAACTGAAAATTAAAACTTATAAAATTTATTTTTATAGGACTTTCTTTACTTCAAAAGCCATAAGAATCATAAGCCTTATCGCAACCGCAGAGGCCGCAGATAAAAATCGAATGATAAGGTGTTGCGGCGTACGAATAAGTCAGAGTTGATTTGCTGTATTGTGTAATTTTGTTAATTACAAATAAATGGCTAATTTAGTGAGGGGAAATGTTCTCTGGGAAAAGATAAATGTTTTAATTTTTATTCTGCTCACATCAGTTCCATGTCAACTTGTCATTCTAAAGTTAAAATGTTGAAAGTAAAAATATATCAGGAAATATAATGGACAATCAGATTGTTTATGCAAGTAAAGCTTATCTAACTAATTAATTTGTCAGACGTAAGTCGCCGAAGCGTGTGACGCTCAATAAATTCGGGGGATTTACACATAAACCACTTGAGCTTGATATAAAAATGGTATGAAAAATGGCCCATTAAAGCCAAATTATTTTTGGACGCTGTCGTTTCACGTTTAAAAATTAAAATGTCTCTGAAATTATTCTCTGTCCTTCTCCTAGTTGGGTTGGCTTATTCTCACTCTGAGAAAATAGCCCCCCAATTAAAATCCACACTTTTGTCTAGTGGAAAAGCCAATGTCGTCATCACCTTTACTAACCCAACAGCCCCCGTTTTTGACCGTGTTGATACTCTCCGCTTCAACCATCGCTCGGAGAAAATCACTTTCTTGAAAGCTGAGCTTGAACAACTCCGTGAACAAACTCAGTCACGAGCCATCTCCCTTCTTAACGCCGCAAAGCTTACCTTTTCTGGTCTTGAATACCGTTCCCTATGGGTAAACAACCGTTTATTCGTTAGGAATGTGGACTTGCACGTCCTTGAAGTCATCTCACATCTACCCGAAGTAGAGCATATCCGCGAGCAATACAAGCTTGACTTGAAACAACCCGCAAAGATGGTTCCAAACAGCAAATTCGCCGAATGGGGAATTGAAAAGATTGAAGCCCAAGAAGCATGGGCCCTCCCTGGAGGAAATAACGGTCAAGGCGTTGTCGTTGCGATTATAGACACTGGCGTCCGCAGAACCCACGAGGTAAACAACAAATTTCATCCATATTTATCTATTGATTCACGGCTTGATAACGTCAGTTATGAAATGTTCTTCTTTTAGGCACTTCGCAATAATTACAGGGAAGAGTATGGATGGTTTCACCCATATGATGCCAACAGTACTGTACCATTCGATGATTGGGGCCATGGAACCCATTGTACCGGGACTGTCCTTGGTTCTGGCGGAATAGGTTAGGCTAAAATAATTCATGTAATTAAATGAGGTCATTGATCCTTGACCCTTCAATTGACCTTGACTAGGCGTGGCACCTGGCGCCCAGTGGATAGCATGTCAGGCTTGCGACATAAACTGCGACGAAGAATCCTTTAGTCTTTGCGGCCAATGGCAAGCATGCCCCACCCTACCCAATGGCCAAGGAGCCAACTGCTCAATGGCCCCACATATCTCATCTAATTCATGGGGAATTAACCACGCCGACGACTGGTACGATGACATCTTAAGAGCTTGGCTTGCCGCAGGCACCATCCCAATCGCCGCCGTTCATAACTACGGAAATGGAGGAAGAAGCTGCAGCTCCACAACCTCCCCAGGAGACAGGCCACTATGCATCGGCGTCGGCTCCACAACTGTTGCAGATGTCCTTTCAGATTTCTCAAGCAGGGGACCAGCCAATAACATCGTCAAACCAGAAGTCTCTGCCCCAGGATCAAACGTAAGGTCTGCTTATAACTCTGCGGATGACGCCTACGCAGAAATGTCCGGAACAAGCATGGCTACTCCACACACCGCTGGACTTGCCGCTCTTCTTCTTTCACAAAACCCAAACTTGACTTTCCAACAAGTCATAAACCTTCTTGAGCAAAATACAGACCAAGACCTTGGAAGGTTGTCCGACAGCTGTGGCGGCATTCCTTCAGATCAATTCCCAAATAATGCTTATGGTAAACGGCAGGATCAATGCCAGAAAATCTCTACAAGCTGCCATTAACGGAACAATCTATTGAGTTAATTCATAAGCCAATTTTAGCACGCGCAAATAAAATTTGAGACGTGCTAAAAATTGTGAAGTTTTCTCCAAAATAAATATTCCAATCAAGCACTTCCAAAGCTTTACAATTGCCATATAAACATCCCATGGAATTGCCTCAAATCCATTATTATTCTCATCTCCACAACGCCCATCGCAATACAGCGTTTTCCTCAAAGCCTTTTTTAAAGTCTCTTTATCTACCGCATAAGCATCAGTTCTGTTATTCTTCAACTTAAACATTTGCTGATAAGCCGAACTATTCCATCTATTCCACCTTTAAGCTATACCCGACTCATAAATTCTTCCCAAGTTTTCCGAAAACGCGAAATAAAAAGGATTTAATCTACAACTCCAAAACATTTTAGTCGTAAGTATTTCATCTCTAAATATTTTTGACATCCAAATCTTGCCTTGCCCCATGACTTCTACGTAAGCCTTCACCTTCCCAATCTTATCGACTGAATCAAAAATAGCTAGTTTCTCTCTCAACTTCACTTTTAAACCAACAAGATTATATTTAGGTCTTAAAGTTAAATTCAAGCCATTTGAAATACTTTCAGCCATTCTGTAACAGCTCTCCTCTATTTTGTACTTGCTATTGATCCAGTTAGCCATTTTATTTAGGCTTTTGTAAAGCTTGTTATGCATATGCTCCAGGTTTTCTTTAAGGCATGACTTATGCCAGTATCCCGTTGCTAGGCACATGCTCATCGTCTCTATCCATAACTTACTTTTTACTAAATCTCCAAGACTTTTTGGATACTCCGGTTGAATCTTAACTGAAAGGCTTGAAAATACTTCGCTCATATAAGTTTGATTAATCATCATTCCAATCAAAGCCCACAATCCCCATATAGTCATTAACGCCAGCTTCTTATTAGAGCAGCGAACCGACTGGCTTACCAAAATTGCAATCGCAGCAAAATAATTTGAAATAGTTTTAATCAAAAACAATTTGAACTCTTTCAAACGCAACTCAAGGGAAGTAATCGCTGCTACAAGTAAAGCTGTGAAGACAATCGCTACCCAAGCGGATACCTCAATTGGGCTAATGACACCGTTAATTTGTAGACTTGTTTGCTCCCCTTTGTAATTACGATAGAAAGATGCAAATCCATACCGGAACTCTTCATAGCCTTGGGCAATATAAATGCCACTATTCCATTTAAAGCTGTCGTTTGTGATCACGTATGGTCTCCAAAAGCCACCTTGAGAATGGAATAATTTTTCGTCGTTGTAAATGGTAAAATTTAGCTTCCTCATTAATAGTATCCTTGCGCAAATATTTGTAGAGATTAAGTGGAGGCCGATTATACAATATTTTTCGCCTGATGTGTAGTCGGAGTCTGCCCTTTTTAATGAATTGTAACCTGGGTAGATATAAACGAATTTAAAATCAGTGTGAAGATGTCTCCAAAATTTGGTTAGATTTTCTAAAGTTGGGGATTTCTCTTTGGGAATTGGAATGGAATTCATTTGGGGGTAGAATAAGGCGTTAATTTCTTTAAAGTTTGATATATTTAGGATGATAGCTTTTGCCCATTTTGGATAGCTAATGAAATTTAAAGGGTGTAATTTAGTGTTGAAATTAAAGAGGAGGAGGAGTGTTGGAGATGTTAAATTAGCTTCGATTTCCCATGCTTCTATTTGATTGGGAAGGCCTTCTAGTAAATGGACTTTACATGGGGAAAAGTGGGATTTTGCGAAGGATACGTTGACACTTTGATGGAAGAGACGTGGCGTCAGAGGTTTGGTAAACGTCCGAAATGTCAGGGGTCTCTTGATAAAAATAGCTTTGTTCATGTTTAAAATTGTGCTGAACTTGTAATGGTAATATGTAAATGTGCAGAGATCACGCTCAAGTGTAGTGACAAGATTGAGGAATTCTGTGCTTGGTAGACAATCGGAAGGTGGTAAGAAAGACGGAATATATAAGATAATAAGTAATGGAAATAATATATTCATTTTTGAACAGTCAGAAATTTTTGACGACTAAATATTAAAAGGGTCAATATTTACACGTGGAAGTACACTCACAAAATGGCTGAATGAAGGTCAATACAAACAAATTTATTTGAAAACTCTGAGTACTTTATTCAAATACAAATTGTCCTTCTATTGTTCCATTAATGGAACTCTGAAGTGCTTTCCAATAAAATCTTTAAGTAAAAATATTATTTTTAGATAATTACAAAATCCAGAATTGGGTCAATATTTATTTCTTAACAAGTTGCTGGAGTGTCCTGTCTAAGATTTATAATAACTTTTGTAACGTGAATACTTGGATGGGTGAAGTTCTCGCAGGAGAAGCCAACCCTACGGTTGCCTTCGCAATAGGTTGCACATTCACGATCAATAGGACTCACTGTTATTCCCTTGAGTGATCTCCAGTCACCGTCATAAGAGCCAGCTCTGTTTAGATTTTGACATGGCCCATAGTGGTTTTCTTGTCGACAAACTTCCACGTTGTATCCGAAGGAAAAGTCGGGAATGACTAAGAGAAGGATGACGAAGACGCCTGATTGGCAAAACATTATGTTGATGGTTGCGAGCAAAATAAGTTTTGAACAAAATTGTAATTTTGAATAACTTGGATTTCTTTAAAAGGAGCATCTTTTATATAGCAGCAGAAAATATTTATTGAGTTCCAGAGGTCAACATTTTAATTACTTGCCAATAACTTTTTTGTCTAGGTTTTCACGCTAAACATATTCTCATAATCAAATTGTGAGTAACTTAAGCCTAACTCAACCAGCAGCTGCATGTTCACTATCAGATCGTGTTTATTGTTTCTCCTTTCGTGTGTAAAATAGCATGAATAGAGATGAGAGATGTTGTTTTATAGTCAGGGTAAAATAGCCTAATGAGCTTGTTCTTGAACTTGATCTTGAAATAAAACATGCTTTGGTGAAATGCTTTAGAACGTCCTTTGATAAGATCATTTCATTCTATAAAAATGTAATCAAACCATTTCTTCTCAATCAGGAAATATCCAAAACCGATTATTGATCCTGGTCAGTTGTTGGCTTTCACGCTTGGAAATCAATTCAGGCACTTAATCAGATCAAGCTATTCTCAATGAGAAAAAGAAGGTCATTTGGGGTAAAATATTTTAGCAATAGTTACATAGAGTTGTAGATGAAAGAAGAATGGCTTTTTTTATTTTTGGCGGAACCGGAAGACAAGTAGGTTCGAGGAAGCTGTCTTCACTCTTTCTTCTTTTATTTTATCCTAATTTTAATCCAGGTATAAAAATGGTAAGTTTTTCTCTAAAATACGCAAAATTTAATCTGGAATCTAATTTAATATTTGCTTTAAACAAAGCTTGGAAAATCTCCCATGTTGGGCAACGTTGCCCAAAAAGCTGCCCTGCTTAGTTCTCTGGGTGAATCTCTTCAAAGCATTGGGAGTGAAAGTGTTTTAGTTGAAGCCGAACTGGCCGAAGTAGCCCTTGCTATTGAGAAGCTAGAAGGTGCAGCCCCAGCGGAGAAGATCCCAACTGAGAAACTCGAAGAAACCCAAACCAGCTTCAACGAGGATGTTAAAAAAGCCAATAAATTATTCGGAAGTTTTAAAATTCTCGAAAGGCGTGAGGAAGAAGGAAGCGAGGAAAAAATAATTAGGTTGGTTGAAATCATCTCAGCCCTTTTCAAGAAAACAGACGCTATCAAAGACAAGTTGGACTCGTTGCTGGAAAAACTACATATCTTGAATGATCCCGGCAATGAAGAAGAGGAAGAAAAAAAGATTGATTTTAAAACCTTGGCAAAAGAAATTCTCTTTATTATTCAAGAATTAAAAACACTCTTAAGGAAAGTCAAAGATGATGTGGTTTATATCAAGGTTTTTATGGAAAGTGATGGTTCGTTTTGTGATAAATTAAAAAATTGCTGTCAAATATGTTAAAATAAACATTTTATTCGATGTTCTTGGTTTCTATAAAAATGTATGCTTATCAAAATTAAAGCGTCATCGTCAGTTGTTAAATGATTTAACTTAAATCCAGAAATACAGCATTCATATATACGTTTACGTCATGAGATAAAATTCAATACCTTGTTTCCTCGAGAGAAACATTTGCGACAAACTTAAATCAATAATAGAGCATGTAAAGCAAGTTACATAGGTCATCGCATTAACCTTAACCTTGATGGACATAAGTCATGAAAGCCAAATCCATCACATTAAAATGAATGTGAAGAATTCATTCAAGCTTTTATATCAGCCTTGAGTATTCCAGATAGTTTAGCTTGGAACTAAATTGATCGTGTGGTAGTGTGCAGAAGAGGAGAATATGCAATGATGAGGATGCCTGTAATAATATTGGAATAAGCACGTTATCATTTTAGGGACATAATTGGGTCCAATTTATTTACTCAGCAACATTAAATATGTTACAAATATAACCATGTTGTGTCACACAACTCAAGTCATTCACTGGTTGAGCGACGAGCACAGATAAATCATAAAACATAAAATGGAGAGTAATTTAAGTTTGGTTGAAGGTCAATTTAAAAATTTTACAATTCGTCGTGTCCGTCCACAGGATATTGAAAGAGTTGTTGAGCATATTAAGAAATACTTTCTCCGGGATGAGCCATTAAGCAAGCTTTGCGGTTATAGTGAAGAATACGGAGAGGAATTCTGTCATGCCTTTAAATACTTTCTCCCACTTAATCTCAGTTTTTGGGTTGAAGATAATGAATCGGGAGAGGTAAGAGTTAAACAATTGAATAATTTTAAGGCTGTGTATTTTTTATAAAATTTTTATGATATTTTTTCTAAAAAGGTTGCTGCAGTTCGCTCAACCTTAATTACAAGAAAAGGCGACGACTGCTGGTCCACCTTCCCTAGAAACGCATGGGCATCTAAAGTCATGACTCAAATGGTGGAGGAGGCGGAAGAGAAAAGCAATTTATTTGAGAGGTTCAAGATAAACGAATACGGAGACTTTTATATTGCTTCCTGCGCCCCTAAATATCGAAATCAGGGGCTGGCTACGGAGCTCTATAAGAGATCGCTGTCTCTACTCAAAGCTGAAGGCCTTTCATTAGCCATGTCTGTATTCACAAACCCTTATTCAAGGGCAGCTGCAAAAAGCTTAGGGTTTAAAGAGATTTGTCGAGTTTATTTCAAAGAGCTTCGAGACAAAGAAGGGAAACAAATACTGGAAGGGCGTCCTCTAAATGATGAACATTTTGGGGCTCTGATGATAAAGCAATTATAACCAAGCAATATCATATTAAGGGATAACGCTATTAATCGTTTGATCAACAACTTTGTTAAAATAAACTATTTTACCTTTTAATAATTGTTTCAATAAATATCTAAAACAGCCAAAAGCATTAACAATTTTTTATATAAATTTATTCAAATTTTAAATATATTTCAGCCAGGAATTGGTGAAGGACCGTCGCAAGGATTATGACCTTTAGCTACAACCACTTTAGTTTTTACGTTAAGGATACCAGCCCCCATATTCCCAAATTGGCCAAAGGCATCCAACCTTAAGTTGTGATTGGTCATTGTAAAAATATCTTTAGCATAAGCCTCGGCATATCCATGAACCTAATATTAAATTCATGTAAAGTTTACAAAATAATAACTGGCTTGATTTGATTACTCACCCCTTCATCGTAAGGACCATTATGTTCTAATACTTCGAATCCTATTATCTACAGCATATGAGATCAATCAATTAGCAAAATATTTAAGCATTAAGAGGGTAATTATTTACTATACATCTTTTGGCTTTATTCCTTCAAGCTTAAACAGAGGCTCGAAATCCCAGTTAGCATTATTCAATCCATATCCAGAGAAAATATGCTTCTGTTCAAGGCCATTCACGTAAATCTTGACGTATGGATCGGCTCCCCCTACAGCAAAATGTTAAGCATTATACAAAAGATTTCAAATGCTTTTTATATGAACTTACAATATTTTTTAGGAAATCTAGAATCATAATCTTTCAATCCTCTACAAATAAATAAAAATTATAATTTATAATAATATAAATATTAGGTTTGGTTTAAATCACTTACGAAACAGATAGCTTGAAATAAAGAGTGAAAGCGGTGGCGTTGCTAACAAGGTTAATCAAAAGTATGGAAATGATAATAATTTTCTCCATTTTTACTGAGATGCTATTTCAAAATTATAATAGAAGAATTACTGGACTTGTTTGAATAATTAAAAAGGGTTTAACTTTGGTGGTCTTTGCTTAAAAGAATTTCCTTCTCTATTTTTTAGTTGGTAGCTATTACCACAAAATGTATTAAAGGTTTGTTACTCTTATTCCTTTTATATTAGGCGAATGTGTCATCAACGTAGCCCGGTATTGCTTAATTGTTTTTATTTTAGAATAGAAAGCCTTTTATGGCTAATTGCATAAACATTTTAAATTTATAGCTGTTGGTAATAAACCTTAAATTTGACATAGCCAATTTTTATTGCTTCGTATAAGTTGCAGAGAGATGCTCAGTTAGCTCATTTGTTGTTACAGTCCTCATATAAAACTTTTGGATCAGGGTCTTCTCATCTTTCAAGCTAAATGTTCGGACAACCTGGAAATAAAAATGAAAGTTTATCAAATCACAGAATTGCTAATTATTTTTTTACTTACTTCTAAAATATCCGCTCCAGGGCAATCTGTCATCCTTACTATTCCTTTTGACTTGAGCTTAATCTCAGTCCCTTCAACTGTTCCTTCCTCGAGCGTTGTACAGCCTAAAATAGAAATGCTTTTTTAACTTAAAATAATTAGTTATAGATTTAATTAATAAACCAACCAAAATTATGGGCAACCATCAAACTTAAATTGTTGCCCTCCTTTGATTTCAAAACCCCTCTTTCAATATGCATCATGTCACCACTCTCTGGACTAATAGTTGTTGCGCAAAAGAAAATGTTTGGTTGATTTCCGCATTGTTGGAATTCTACCGTTTCGTGGTATGAAAATGGCTTAATTGTTGGGAATTTTCCGGAGCCGTTTGTACTAACCCATTTTCCAAGGAGGAATGAAATTGGACGGATAAGTTTGTCAGTTTCCATTTCTTATAAGTTATAAGAATAAGGTGGTCTTTTTAATGCAGTTGTAACTCTGCTCCAGCATCAACTAAATCAGAGTTGTTTTAAGCTTTTATTTTTAAGCTTGTTATGCCACATTTCAAGGTCAAAAAGATTATGCAATTTTGTGATGCGATAACTACAAAACATTTCATCAGAGCAATTTGGGAGTGGCATTTATCTCACAATTAATGCAATAGCCAGTGTTCAAGGATACGCATGCAATCTCATCCACGATATTTTTTATTTTGCTAATGATTTACATTTTGCTTAAATTTATTCTTTACTGCTCCACTTGACAAATAAAGTAAGGCTCGTATCCTCCGCAGGAACGGATATTGACCGTGGGCGTAGGAGTGGTCGTACATCTTTGACACCAAAAGGCCCCACACCATGTCCCAGGCTCTGGTCTTCCATCCAGAATCCATTCATAATCAGTCCAGCTGTAAACGCCTGTGCTGTTGTAATGAGCGGTCTGCTGGCTAATAGGAATATTTCCAGCGGCTATCCAATAAACAGCAGCCCAATTTCTTTGCGCGATTGAACTCGCTAATAAGTCGGCTTGAGCTTGGCTCGTAATAGTTGCTAATGTCATGTTGTTTTCTTTGCAGATCTCGTAAGACTCAAGCCAATCCTTAAAAATAGAAAATTATTAGTATTTTTTAATTAAGATAAATTTAAAAGACCTACAAAGTCTTCCCATTGCCCGGGATTCCTATAATAAAATGATTTCCCTTCAACGTCACCCAAATGGATGAACTCATTCTGATTACGAGTCATTTTTTTCTTCTGGATAGTTTTGTTTGCTTCTTTTATCACAACAGCGCTTGGTATTTTGCTTGCTAAGATATGTTAAGAATAAGGTATTACTTTGTAATTTAATAATTTATTAAATTATCAGCTTACAATTTGCTACGCCTTCGCAAATTGTATTCGGCCATGTATCTTCACAACGCTTATAGCTAACGGATGGATGACCATTTGTATAATTTTGGATAACACCGCAATAGCTGTCAAGCTCAATGTCACCCGAGTCAGTCCAAAGCATTCCTTCATCAAAGGAATGTGCCCCAGCGCTATCCCAAGTCCAGGTTATTTCAGGGCTATTAACATTAATGTCTTTGATGGATAGCCAGTTCTCCTCTTTAAGAAAGTATCATTTAATTTTTACACAGCGAAAAGTAATATTCAATGCTTACCATAAGCGGGTAAATTAGACGCCAGAAAATAAGCTTGGGCTAGGCTCTCAACACGGGCAAGATTTAACCCTAATTGTTCACAATAAGCGAACGCATTTGTCCAGTTAAGGTTGAGATTAAACTCGGCATAGAATGATTTCCCTTCAATATCTCCTAAATGGACTAGGTTGTGAGGAGTAGGGAGTGCGGAAGCAACCCCAATTAAAAAAATTAAAAAGGAATTGGCCATTTCAAAGTAAAGTTTATTTTTCAAAGGAGAACCTGCCAAAAGAACTAATTATTCTGGACTAATGGAAAAAGTTGAAATTAGGTACATATAACCTTAGTTATTATCTCTGAGGAAACGCTTTCCTGACAGTTTGACACGTAAAGAATGGAAATTAATTAAAGAGGAGTAAAGTTTGTTTTAAAGGTTACATGTAACCTCCGACAATAATTACGGGCTGATGCAAGTCTTATCAAATAATTATGTAAAAATTTATTTGATAAGCGACTTATTTCAGTTCTGATAAAGGATTAATGAAAAATTGAAAAAAAACCTACGCAGCTTTATTTACGTAATTCCAATGTCTTTTCTATTTAACACTTTCAATACTTAGAGAATGGAAAATTTGACTACGGATGGGATTTCATCCGTTGCCAGCGTCCACACGATGAGAGCAATCTAGATGATTCTTGCTGTAGTTTGTAGAGCGTTTCATAGTGAACAAAGTATGCCACTTTAAAAATTTCAGGATGGCTTGTGCACGCTTTTCTGAGAAAGAAAGCACGAAGCTCGTCAAATGCGTTTCACGGAAGTCCAAAAAAGGCATTTTTACTTGACAGGAAAACCTCTGCCTGTTTTTTCTAACGAAAGTTTTTAAAGGGAACACAACCAATTTATGTGTAAAAAAGTGTCAAAAATCCGATAGGCATAAAGCAAAAATTTAAAGTGGTCATATGGGGCCATATGAGACGCCAAACAAGTTGGCGTTTGTGAATCGTTTGTATTGGCATAATCCATCAACTTCCATAAACCTAGCAGCCAACAAACATAGATAAAAAAGAGAAATTTTAGGCATAGTAAAGTATGAAAGTTGCGGATTCATGCCAGAGCAAAAAATATAATATCCTGATAAACCAGTGCTCAGAAAGTGACCCCGAAAAATGAATGTCGTAAGTGAATTGAAATTTGCATAGATTTTTTTTCACTTTTTACAATGAAAATTATGCCATCCAGAGCTCTTCTAAAACTCCAAGGAGGCATTTTCCCCTACAGCACCGACCCTTACCTTGCTGTTAGCCCTTAAATATTTTAAGGGGTAATTCAGATTTTTGAAAAAAATATTTGTTTTCATGTCACGGACCATTTTGACAACTTTTGGATGCCCTAAACATCTCAGGGCACCATGATCTTATAAGTCTAATTAAAATGGTGTGTAATGGCAATTCTTCCTCCTAACANTCACGGACCATTTTGACAACTTTTGGATGCCCTAAACATCTCAGAGCACCATGATCTTATAAGTCTAATTAAAATGGTGTGTAATGGCAATTCTTCCTCCTAACATATAGGAGCATCAAGCCATTACCAAAACGATCTTTTAGTCCGACGTAGTTTCATAATAATTTAAAAAATTTGTGATGACATTTTTATCCTAAAAAATGTCCGTGGAGTTGAAACACGAAAACTCGCCTAGCATCTCTCAACTTTCTCTGAACAGAAATTCTGGGCCATGGCAAAATGTCGACACTTCGTTCTGTCGGATGAGCCTAAAACATTTTGCCAGTTCCACAGAAGATGGGAGAAAATTGCAATTGAAATTGCAAAGTCTTCCGGGGGAAACCTTATGAGGAATCAATACAAAAATATAACCCACGGACTTCAGAATGTATCTTGCTCATAACTTTTTGCCACATTTTAAACGTAATGGAAGGAGCTACAAAACTGCCATTTTGAAAATTGTAATTATTGCTTTAACTTGAAATGGCAGAAGTTCTAAGCGCCATCCGTAGTCAAATTTTCCATTCTCTAAAATGGTGCAAGCTTTATCTTAACGTGTCAATTTAATTACTTACCAATTCCAAGCTGAATAGGCGCCCAAATGCCAATATCAGTGACTTCATCTCCTCCAAACAACGTAGCCCTTTCTGCCGGCCCGGGGACATTACTCAGCAGTAAAGTTGCATGGCACAAGTCGATAAAAAAGTTGATAATTTTTACAGGAAGCACTCCAATAACTTCCATCAAATGATAATTAAGTAGAACATCCGGAGACGATAGTAAATTCTTTAGTGATCTCTGAGCCGATTTCAATCTCTCCAATCCAGTCTCAAGCCCAATGCATAATGGAAGCAATGCCATTGTAAAGCGATTCCTCGGCTTGATATCTGGAAAAGGTAGTATTCCTATTGTTGGAAAGGCATGCACCCTTCCTGGAATTGGCAAGCCCTTCTTCATCGCCAGATTCCTCACAGAGCCTCCCAAACAAGAGACTAGAACTGCAGTTACCGACGTCCTCGTCGATTCTTTCACTCTTCTTAATGCGTCCACATTTACCTAAATTAAAAATAATTAAATAAGCCATTTCCTCCAAAAGCCATTTAATTTCCTACCTGTCTCGACCAACTCAACGTCTTCGGCCCCGTCAGCTTTGGCCCATGGAAGCAATTCGTCTCATCCAACAAAGCAGTCTTGAAAAACGCTCTTGGTCCACACACAATCAGATGCGTATACGCCAAAGCCATCTTCCACATTGGAAGCCGATGCTCCTCCGATAACGGATCAACCGTCAACTTCATCTTCTTATCTGCCATATAATGCTGGAGAGCATTTCCCGCTGAAATCCCGTCCATGATTGAATGATGCATTCTTACAATAAAAGCATAATGTTCATCTCTCTCCGGCTCTAAACTATCCACCAAATCATTCACACCCGTCTTATAAATATATTTTGGTATCACAAGAATCTCCCACTGAGGCTTGTCCCCGCTTAGAGGATAATCGTATAGTTTCTTGAGCTCGTCAAAAACCTCACTTTCCGTCACTTCCGAATTCTCATCTCCAGTTAGGTATTTGACATGTCGCTCAATCTCAAAATCATGAGCCAAATGCTCCCAACAATAATACCCAAACTTTTTGACTAGTCTTCTCTTCATCCTGTCATAAACGACTTGGCCTTGCCCATCCTTTTCGAGGAGGATTGAGTCGAATTTTCTCTGAATTTTAGATAAATCACACTTGCCCTTTAAAACGTAGAGGGAGTAATGATTACACGAATTCGCATACTCATCATGGCTCACAAAACTGTCACGGCCAGACATAAGCCA
>JAHZMU010001729.1:0-10503 GCA_027743725.1 Rambutsinella grinnellia
GTTGGACGGGGGTAATCCGGAACCTTTTTTCGTCTTCGTCCATTTTTATGTTTGACTAGAAATAAAAATTTTAAACTGTGAAATATTTACATCTGATGTCTGAGAAAAAAATGATGCAATGCTAACATGGCCATGTGCAAGTGGAATCAAATTGATAACATTCAAGGTCAATTGCTTAAACATCTCATGTTGTTTGCTTGCTAGTACAGTCTATGTTTAGTCCAGCATGCTAATATTAATAAAATTGTCCCAGTCATTTCTTGCCTGGACAATCTATGAATAGTGTGGATGCTGTTATGTAAGATTTTTCTTGTCACGTCATTGCACATTCGCATCTCTTCATTCGCAAGGACAAGTCCGATAAGAATATCTTCATTATAAATTTTATTTTTAGATGGGCTGGACAAGTTTTGCGATTAAATCAGGGCTTTTCTTAGCCCTTAATTGTCTGCTGCTCACCTTCTTACCTGGGATCCAGCCTGATTATGACTTGAAGTCATTTCAGTAAGATTGCTTAAAATATCTAAAATTGATTTGAAATAAATTAGAAATATTTTAGTATAGAAAAGCCTTCGAAGGAGCACATCAAATTGCTAACGAGCAACAACATCCTTGATGATGCCAAACTAATCTTTGAATTCCAAAATGGAGGAGTTGAATCAATCGTTGAGCTACCCGACGGCTCAATACTTGGCTCAGACCAAACGGGTGCAATTTACAAGATAAGCGCTGACGGAAAAGGGACTCTTTTTGCTAATGTCAAGTTTCCATGTGGAGAATCTCCGTTTGGCGGAGGTGGTGAATACAACGCAGTTAATTGCAGTTGGCCCCTTGGCATGGAACTTGATAAGCAAGGAAAGAATCTCTTCTTTATGGACTACTTCGGAGGGCTCATAAAACTTAACTTGGAAACAAAAGCTTACTCGGCTCTAGTCCCAAAAAGCGAAATGAAAGGGAATACCCCTGAGGACTTATCGATAAGTAGGGATGGCTTTATTTACTATACTGATGGAAGCACTGAAGCAGATTATGTTACTGGTTATCTTGGAAATCCAGCCGGTAATCTGTTGAGATATGATCCAAAGACTAAATCAAGCAAAGTTTTACTGGATGGCCTTCACTTCTCGAATGGAGTGTGCTTAAGTGAAGACGAAGATTTTGTTCTTGTAACGGAATTTTGCAGTTCGAGGATAACACGGTATTACTTAAAGGGAGAGAGAAAGGGACAAAGTGACACTTTCATCAAAAGACTGCCAGGTTACCCGGATAATATTAGGAGGAATGGTGAAGGAGGCTATTATGTGGCTATTTTCCAGCCGTGGGATGATAAGGTGAGGAGAAATGCTTATTTTTCCTGAGATTTTTAATTAAACAATTATTTTATTTAGTATACGAAAGGAATTCATTGGTTCTCAGAGTGGCCGTTAACCCGCAAAATTATTTTGAGGCTGAGGCATGTGACCCTTGAAGGGATCCGGTTTCTTAAGCAATTTGTCCAAAATGTGTATTTGGAAGAGCTGGAAAAAATAGTAATAAAATATTTAGAGCTGAAATTTGGCTCTGAATTGATAAGACTTTTTTTCTATAACTTTTTGGATTTTTTTAGGCATTTGAAATGCGACCAATTTTGGGCAGCTTTGAAACGCCACGGAGGGCAATAATTATGGAAATCTCTGGAAAAGGTGAGATAATCGGAGTATTTAATGGAAACTCTGGAAGGCTTCCGGGATTAAGCCAGCTCACTCCAGGGAAGAAGTACGGGTGGATGGTGGGCCCTTTAGATAATAAAATATTTCGGATAGAAATGGAGACGTTAAAAAATGCTAGAATTAAATGAAACACGTAGTGGTAAAATGAAATATGAAAAATTATTTTTATTTTGCTCGTCTGAAAAATAAAAATGCAAAATTAAATATTTAAATTGCATGTGTTATTTGGAAGAATTATAAGAATTCGCTGTTCATTATTACGACATTTAACTTGCTAATGGTAATTGTCAATTTGACAATGTCGAAAAAATTCAATTTGGCTTAAATCATACTTAGAATTGTTAACAAAAGTTGCAAAGGGCTTATTTTATTCAAGAATAAAGCACTGATTAGGATTGCTAAATACACAATTCATTATGGCCTTTCCAATTTACGAATTGATTGCCCTGGATTGCCCCAATTTATTTTATTTAAATCCACTTATTTAAATAAATTATATGTCCAGTTTACATTCTCCTATCCTTGGAAGATGTTAGTACAAAAGACTAAACATTAGTTATCAAATACTTTCACGGTAGCACTTTTTCACCCCAGCTTAGAATATGGCGAGCTCAACCACAGGAGAATTAATCATAGACTTTTACCAAGAAACGCAGGAGAATATTCTAGAATTAACCACTACATTTCCCAGAATGCGCGACTTTCACGGAGGTTACCGACCCCCTCCTAAATTTAACGCTGCAGTTATCATGCTTACTTATTTGATTGCATCCGCTGCGAACAAATCCTTAACAATTCCATCCATCCCATTTGTTACTGAAATTCCTCCAAATTTTCTCGATGGAAGACCCCGTATAGTAATTGATATATTGACTAGTGACATTGGTGAAAGAAATGCTTTTACTTTGTGGAAGCTATTTCTCTCTAAAAATCCAACCGAGCTCCCCAGATTTGTCCAAATCCACGAACTCCCTTATAATTTTATTTATTGTGACGTAAAACGAAAAAAGGAATTAGAAATATGGACATTCTCAGAATTTTATGGGATATTCGATATCCCCATTTGGTTCTGCTTGGTGATTTCCATGATTGTTATTAATTTTATAATTGGTTTCAGTGACATTTTGTCAAGTGGCTTAGTCATCTTAGCTGGCCTTATCTCGCCTGGATTACCAGGAAGGGTCAAGACAACCTTTATTTTGGTTGTGTGGATGCTGAGCGGTTATGTAATTTCAAATTTTTACTGCGGCTCAATGGCCAGTCGTTTGATTCTTCCTTTAAAGGAGCATTCATTCCGTAACGTTAGCGAAATTGAAAGGGCTGGTTACGTTTGCATATGGGATAATCAAGAAATGTTTGATTTTATAAATAATACAATGTCGGCATATCCCGAAGAGAAATTTAAATATTCATTTGGCATGGCTGTGTGGAGAAAATTACTCATGAGAGGGATTGTTGAAGAAGATCAAGGTAAATTTTTGGAACTTCTTGCTTTCGGAAAAAGGATTAGTTATGTCCATACTTGGGCTGTTTGCCTGAGATTTATACGCTCACTTACAAAATTAATAGCGGAGAAGCAAAATGAAAGGGGGAGGAGGCGCGGTTGTTGGGTTGGGGAGAATCTCTTCACTCCGGGTCAAATCTGGTATGCTTTTCTCCCTCCAGAAAGTGACAAATTGGAAGCTATTTTCCAGAGGTTTGTAGTAACTGGAGTTTATCAACTGTGGTATGTGGAATGGATGGGGATTATACATTCTCCTAGAGTTCAGGATAGGTCAATGGTAATTTCACCGACTAAGGTGAAGACTAGTGCAGAACAGGCTCATTCATTGGGACTGGATGGGAATATTGCGAAGGTTTTTGTGATTTGGGCTCTGTGCATAATTGGGTGCGGGTTGAGCCTTGGCTGTGAGTTTGGATACAGCACATGGAACAAGCAAAGAAGATGAGTTCATAGTTATTAGCAAAAGCGTCAAATAAAAATCCCATACAAACTAATGTTCTAAATTATTTTCCATAAGCAATGTTGCAAAGACAATTTGATTATTTTAACGATAATTTAATTTGTACTTAATAGGAACATCGTTAAGGTATACAGAAATATTGGTAGACGTTTAAAGAATAAAATTATAAGAATTAAAATAAAAATGGTTACATTTTCTTCTTCCCTTTCCCCTTTCCACCCTCTGAAAATTCTCCAATATCAACCCTTTCACAACTCTCCCCTTGAATCATCTCTCTCGTCACCCGATTTGTTTTCAAGGTCGCCTCATCTCCTAAAATAATCAAGGCATATCTCGCCCTAGTCACTGCGACGTTGATCCTTCTTTTGTCTTCGACGAATCCTAGATCACCATGAGGTACTTCAACCTTCCCAAAGCCATCCTTCAGCAGTTCCTTTGTCCTCTTGGCATGCTCAGCATAAGGAGTAAGGACGACGACATCCTTGAATCCATTTGGGTCATTATTGGCGTACAAAAACTTGCAAATTTGAGCAGTATACTTGAGCTGGCCTTCATTGTACTTTGAAGACCCTTTGCTTTCCGGGCAGGTGCAGTTGATAAAAATTGTGGGCTTTTTCCACTTCCAAAAAGGCCACTTAATCTTCCTTTTCTCATCCGTCTCTGCGTTTGTCACGAGCTTGTTCTTGTAGAACATCTTGGAAGGAAACGCAATCAAATCTGAACTTGTCCTGTATTGGTAGTCGAGCATTACTTGTTCCAAGTTATTTTTCTTTACTCCCATTTCCGCCTCTTCATAAAGTCGTTGGAAAAGTGAAACTTGCAAGTTCAATTCCTTCGCTGACTCCGACTTGACTAGAGGCGTAAGCTGAACGTGATCTCCAACCAGGACTACAAACTTTGACCATTTTACTAAAGGCACCAAACAATTTGGCTCTGTAAGTTGGGAAGCTTCGTCAACAATGACGACGTCGAAGATGGGGGGTGTCCTTTTCTTCTTTTCCTTCTCTTTCTCCCCACAGTTTAGCCCAAATGGAGACGCAGACGTGGATCCTTCCCTTAACAGCCCGACGCCAGCTCCAGAACAAGTTGTGAATAAAATCATGGCTTGTTCAAACTTCTTTCGAGCTTCTCTCTTCGCCTTGTCATTGGAGTGGATGTCGGCTCCAACAAAAGCATCCATCGTCCACCTTTGTAGGTCTTTAGAGACCTTATCCAGGCCAGAAGCTAGACGAATTGCGTGGCTTTCATCCGAGAGTAAGTTTAGCTTTTTCGCTTCTTCCAGGAAACGCTCCATCACATTATCAACTGCTTTGTTGGTGGAAGCTGTCACAAGAATACGCTTATTCGTGGCGTAAAATTGCTTGATGATCTCAACGACAACTGTCGTCTTTCCGGTCCCAGGTGGCCCCCAGATAAGGGTCGTGGGGGTTGACACGGCGGTCTTAATAGCCTTTAGTTGATTCTCGTTGAATTTGCCAGCTTCAATTTGATTTACCGGAAGTAAATCTTTACTTTGCTTCTCTTCCGCAGCTTTGTCATCCTATCCCAAGAATAGCAGAATAGGCTGTTGTCGCCATTGACTTTTTATCCATTAAGATTTTAATCGCATTCAGTTCCGTATTCAAATTTGTAGTTTTTCCACAAAAGTAAAGGTTCCAACTAGCAGTCTCCAGTTGGAGTGGAACTGGCTTTTGACAAATGGAAAATTCTATCTTTCCCTGGTTCGACCTAGTTACAATGGCGTCAAATGAGGCAAGTGAACAGTTTTGAAGTCCTTCTGGTCTTCTCGAAGCGACAAATCTTATATGGTCTTCATTCTGAATTTGGACTTTGCAAGGGATATCAGTTCTCATTATTGTTACAAAAATTGAAGGATTATCATCGGTTGAGGAAATCTCCAAATTTTTCTGAATTGGGTCCACATTTTTCACATTCTTAGGTTTCTGTTTCTGATCAGGGAATAAGAACTCGCTTAATTTCGGTTTCCTCTCTGCCCAAGATCCAATTTGATTAGAGAGTGAAACGTCACTAATTAAATCTTCTGCTCCAAAAGGAATTCCTTTCTGGTCACAGGGGCAAGCTTCGCAGACCTCGTCAATGTAGTTTAAGATAAGCGCATGTGCAAATCCTTTCCCATATTTTAAATCAAGGTCGTCGCTGTCGTTTTCTTTGAAGAACAACTTGACCAATTGCTTCGCCACCTCTGGCTCCCTTACCGAATAACTGATTAGCTTGATCAAATCAGTCAACTCTGCAAAATCCGCGGGTCTATAGTCGCTGATGACTTTCTTAAAGAGTTCCACAGTTAACCCTTCCAATTCAGTAGAGGCGAAGAGCAGCGCCTTAATGATTGCGTACAAGCATTTAACAAACTCATGATTTTCCTTGATGGACCCCACAAATCTGATTATCATCACGACCAACTTGGGTAGAGCCTCCATGCAGCTTTGACAAAGCGCGAGATTATTCGAAATGAATTCCATCCCTCCTTCCATGATTGCTTCAAACACATTAGAAAACATTCCCGTCCTTTCTTCCCAGCCGAAGCTTCTCTCCATATATAAGCAAGTTCTCAAGATGTTAGCTTTTTCCGTTTCTGAACAGGTCTTGATGCGGTTCTGCACATCTACCAAAGATACTGTGGGTGGTCCCTGTAAAAATCTCTCGAAGACTCCTTTGTGGTCACCATCTAGAACACCCTCTTCTAACCAATTCGGAAGTTGGTATTCTTTCGGCATATTTTGAACATTATTCATAATCCTTTTAGTGTCCACTTGTCTGTCCAAAATATCCAGTATCTGGCAGCCTTCTCTGTCCCTGTTCGAAATAACGTATATTTCAATCTCATCTCCAAGTCCCTTCTGTAGCCTTCTCTTGTTTCCCAGCCTCTTGTCAAATTTGTTTAGGGCGATGCTCGTTTTAAAATTGCATTTCTCAACGGTCGCATTCCTTACTCTGAAGTTTTCGTTAAGGGCAAACCAAATGAAAGAGTTGCTCTTCTTCTTTTCATAAATCTGTAGAATTTCTCCATCAAACGCGACCTTGTATGTTGGACCCGTTGTGGAATTGTAAGCTGTGCCTGCATCTTGATCAAAACAAAACAACTTGAGTGGTTTCAGGCGCTTGTTCTCATCCTGACCCTTTTCCATTCTTCCTGGAATATACATTATAGTTCTTAAGTCATCCCTGGGGCTGAAGACAATCAGCTTATTTGCAAACTCTTGCATTCCCCGACTCAAATTTTCATACAGGCTTTTCCCGTTATCATCCCATGACGAGTAGAGAAGCTGCCAACGTAACTTGGGGTTCAAAAGGTGGAATTCCTCCAACGACTTTTGGCATCCAGAAAGAACGCTGGAATAATGCAAAGCATTGAACAGCGGCCCGATCCACTTATTGGAAAGGGTTTCTGAGCTAAATTTGTCTTCCTCTTGTAGAATCGCAAGCACGGCATGTTTCTGAATAATTGTGAAGCTGTTGAAATTGAAGTGTGGGAGGAATTTAGACAGAGATTTTCCTTTTGCACGTGCCTGTTCAAGGACCATTTGGAAGAGCTCGTACTCATCCATCATCGCTGGGAGGCTTTCAGATTGGAGGAGAAAAGTAAGAAAGTCTTCACTCTCTTCAGAGCCATTAAATCCATGACGGGCTTCAGTCAAGACTTTGTCAATCTCGGGTCTCTTCTTCCGGAAATTATTAATCAATTGCTCCAAGATGAATGGCTTTTGGTTAGGTCGACGCTCCGGTAGGTTTTCTAACTGCTCTGGGACCTTAATGTATTCCCCATCCACTGCAGATGAAAACAGCTTGTTCAATTCCTGGCACTGCGGTGAGTTGGCTCCTTCCTCGGTAACCACCAGCCACTTCAAATACAAATTCTTCACTTTCCCCAAACTCGCGTTGTTGAAGTTAGCAAAATACTGAATCATTCCATTTTGAGTCATATCCCTCTTGATAACCTCTTTCGCTGGAGGGTAGGAATAAGGCTCGCTTTGAACTTCAGGGATGAGACTTTTCTCCCAGCAAACAAAGAACTTGTCACCATCCAAGTCTCCTCCACTCATTAGAGATGCTGGATCTCGAGTGCCTTTTGTGGGGAAGACGACACAGTCTACTAAATGATCCAGGTTTGGATTCTTCACAGCTTTGAACTTGCGAATGTCTCCGGGATGTAAGCAAGGGTTCCTGGTGACGACGACCTCAGCCCCATCTAATGTCAAAGGTCCTCCCGACTCTCGAGTTATCCGAACGTGACATTCTCCTAATAAAATAAAAAGGAAAATCAATAAAGCCATCATTATTTTTAAGAGAAGCTTAGCTTCCAATTTTTTTAAATTTAACTAGCCTTCGTTTAAGGTCCCAGTGTAATCACAAACTCCAAGGAGGATGCGGCTATCCTCAACCCAAATCCGGACCTTTTCTTCTTCCCCTCCATGTTTTGTTTTGTAGCAGTGGCTGAGCTCTCCTTTGACTAGATCCCTCACTTCCTTCATAACTTTATCAGTACAACCTTCCAGAACTAATTTCTTGGCTGCTTCATAATTTTCCTTGGCGCAAAGCATGAGAAATGCTGTCTGAGGGTCAACAAGTGCCTTCTTCAGTCTTTCCAAGAACTTGTTTTGGAGGTGGATAAAAGTTTCATCCGGAATTCCAAGGCTTGACAGAAGCGTAACAATCTCCCCATTTAGAAAGCCGTAAGTGAAGGGACTTGAGTACTCCAAAACGCCCAAAAGTGAACTTGGAGACCCGTTGAACTTTTTCATAGAAGCTCGAAACTGGACCTTCTTCACTAATGAAGGATTCATCATTAGGACGCCTTTGTATCCTTTGTACCTGAACGAGAATATGCTTAATCAGTAAAAGCCTTTTGTTTTATGGATTAATAACTCGTTCGTGTTTTTAACAATTTACCTAATTTGGAACACGCTTGGAGCGTACTTGTTGTTTCCAAAGGCAATTCTACTTTTTGATGCAATTTCAATCGCAAACTGCTTTGAAATCAAACCGCAGCCATCGCTAAAGTTGCAGCCGTTGTCCTGAATATCGTCGATGTCTTCGGTGTCTTCCTCATTTAATTGAAGTGTTGCTTCCGAAGAAGAGAAAAGTAGTCCAATTCTTTTAGCCCTTTTAGCAGGAGACTTAAGTGATGAGAAATTGCCAAGCCTGGCAATTTTTCTCTCAATTTCGGCAGTGGATGCTGCATACAAGAAACACGACTTGGACTTAAGTTGGCTGTTGGAATGTCCGTAGAAGTTGTAGATGGAACCGTTGAGTGCCAGTCCGCGCTTTAGGAATTCCGCAATGAAGGCGGCGGTGGCCTTTTGAGATGAATTCGGAAGCCTGTAAAGTAGATTGGCTTATTACAAGGCAAAAGTCTTATCACTTTTTACATCTTAAAACTTCTTTGCTCACCTGAAGTTATGGAATGATAAGTGAATAAACTTTCTCTCATCATCATCCACCAACACCCGATTCACTGACTGCTTTGTAAAAGAAAGGGTGACGCCTTCATCATTAAATGTCACCGATTTGACCCACACTTTTGTATCCGTTACAGTCCTTCTTGCTGGAACTGGAAGGTTTGTTATCCGGAATTTCCAATCTTGTCGGTTTTCTAGGTCATCTGCTTTGCAAAGAAGGACCCGGAACTTCGTCAGTTGTCTGTCATCAGTGGCAGCCCCGTTCTGAATCCCTTTGCCCATGCCTGGACCCCATTTCCCCCGATTTTCTCTGTTCATTTCTGCAACGAAAAAAAATAACACAAAAGTTAATTAAAAGAAATGAAATGTGAAATGGAATGGAACATGGATGATAACTTGTTATCAAGCAGATGATTAGATTAGGAAGCGTCAGCTGGATGGGAATTTATTTTAAAATGAATCTATCAAATGAACTAAACTTATTATTCTTTCAATTTAAAACGAAATGGCATTAATGATTGAGCTAAACTTCACGCAGTATCTTAACTGTTAACTGTTTATTTAACTACTTTTAATATTAAATTTGAAAGGCGGAATGAGTAGCTTTATAAGCACTGAACTAACCCGATTTTTAGTAACTTAACTTACTTAATTTTTGTTCGCCTTCATCCCAATTAAGAAACTACAAATTCCCTCAATCAGTAATTTTGCAAATAACAATTTTATCCTTTTCGCTACTGTTCCTCTATTGCCAAATGTTTTTAGCAAATGACTCATTCTTGCACTTTGCACTTCATAACTCGTTTTCTCTGATCAGAAGACCGGGCCAAAAGAGATCGTCAAATGAAAGTTAATACTTCCTAAATTAATTTTATAATGAACTTAAAAATTATTTATTTGTATGCTCAATTTAAATTAAATTAATAAAGTCTATCATCCTTTTCGCTACTGTTCCTCTATTGCCAAATGTTTTTAGCAAATGACTCATTCTTGCACTTTGCACTTCATAACTCGTTTTCTCTGATCAGAAACGTTTTCCTTATCACACGTCATGTCAAGCACAGCTTGACTTTGTTTCGCCGGCTGCTGCGGCTTCGTTCATGAAATCCAAAAAGTGGTTTTTAATGGCATGTAAATAAATATAGTTTAAGCCAATCGTGTTGTAATAATTCAATTTGATTCTAAACGAATTATTTAATGCAGACTTTAGAGGTTTTCTAGGACTAATTGTAACTGAGCTACTCCAGGGGGAAATGAGTGGATGAAGAGGGCCGTTAAGATGATGATAGAAACGCAGTGGCTACTTTAAGCCTGTGCTATACTTTTAGGGAACCTCTCCGTACCAAAGCCGGATTGAATTAGACTAGTCACAAAAACTAGCGTTTTTAAATTTGAATGTTCTCCTTCAAC
>JAHZMU010001730.1:0-11577 GCA_027743725.1 Rambutsinella grinnellia
CTATCTTGTAGAGACATGGTAAGTTGCACAAATTCTTTTGATAGAGTTACGGGAGAATTCGTAGAAATTCCGAGGAATGTCCTTTTTGGCATTTTTGTATATTCTTTGGTAGGGGTTGGAGCTGCAGCTGCTATATTTCTTCTAGAAGTTGGTATTAAGCAAGCGAATAAAACGAGAGTAAAAAAGATAAAGAGGCAAACTGTTAAGGAAAGTAGAAAGAAGAAATGGTGCAATAACAGGTTAAAAGTTAACCTTTCTTTTAAGAGTACGCATAAGCGGCTTTTGTCCATGTTGACTAGAATGAAACAAATACTTCAACCCCGAATTTTTGGGAGGGTTAAATTGTTTTTAAAGATGAAATGCAAGAACTGTAAAAAGAATTGCATATTTTAAACATTGCTGGGGTATTTTAAACAATTGTGTCCAACTTCGTGAGCTTTTATTACAAGTGATGTATTAGTATAAGCTTTTTCTTAAAAAAAACAATTCCAGCAAATAAAGGCGTGGCTTGAAACTTCTTGTTTTTTTTTTAAATAAGAAGCTTGATAAAACTCAAGCTCGTTTTTATTCTACATAATTTGTATAAGTGGGATCAGGTACTTCTGAAGAACGTTTTGTCAGAACAATAATTAAAATGGTCTTCTTTGCTTGTTTTGATTAAATTCTACATAAGTACCTGGCCTCGGTTCCAAATGAGAGTTTTCTCTTTAGGAACACTTTCCAAAAAAAGTTCAGTTTGGTTCATAGACATTTGAGCCTTTACAAGCTTTGGGATAGGCGTTGTCGACACAAAAAGCGCATAATAAAATTATCATTTACGCAGACTTGTTCAGGCATTCAGCTAAAATAAACTTATCGCAAACTTCCCAAAGAGAATTTTTCCAATTATTCCTTTAAAATGGAAAATTTAACTATTTGCTTGCCCTACATGATAGCATTGGCTATTTTCCTTCCCTTAATATTCACACAGCCTTTGTCATTTTCTGCGTTTCTATCAAACCTGGATAAAATAGGATGCGCCTTTACATACTATTACTACGAGACAAATCAAAGCTACACTTTAACATTACCCGCATTTCCCCAATTTCAATCCTCTCATCTAACATTCAAAATTAAAACTAGAAATTTAAGTTTCGATACATCGCCAACACCATCAGCTTATTTGGCTTCCCGTCCCCGACAAAAATTTTCAATATGTTATATAGCAATGGTTGGAGACAGCCTAGAAGAAATCAAGCAATGGTCTATCCATCCCGAGTCAGCAACGTCGACTTTCCTCCTAATCATGCATTTTAAGAAAGAAAATTCAAACGAAGAAAATGTTTCAAAAAACACGTCTGAAACCGAAAGTGAAATCATATACTTTCTCCACCAAGCACTTCTTCCCAATCTAATCCTTTTGAGGAGTTACCCAGAAGAAGACCAAATTTGTATGGCTAACCTCATCATCGACTCTTGCTCGTTCCTTTACCCCGATTATATCCAATCAATAGAGATTCTTTTAAAATTATGGCAAATTATTCACAGCAACATGCATACCTCTGAAATAGCAAGTCACCTTGGTAACCATCCCCCTGCATGGAGTCTATGGGACAACCCAGAATTATACTGTGGAATGTTTAAAGAAGGAATTACACGCATTTGGGAACAGCACTGTATCATAACCCTCTTACAAATCGAGTTAAACTTCACAACTGTCTCTTACTCTCCCCACGTCAAAGAAATAGGTCGTATAACTTGGGAATCCTATCTCGGAGAGATGCTTCCTGACGAGATACCAGCTATATACAACATTCAACTTAGACAAGTTTCGTTTATGGTCATTTACATAAAAGCTACAGAAAATATTGAGCTACGCATCGCCGGATTGCTAAACCCTTTGGATGTTTGGACATGGGTTTTGATTCTTCTTGCTGGCATTTCCATCCCTCTTTTCTTCTCTTTCCAAAAATTGAAGTCCCAAACAAATTTTAAGTCAATTTCTACTATATTTATGCAATGGTTTAATCAGCTTATTCTTTTTGTGGACCAGGGACATAATATCAAAATTAAGAACAATTCATTTTTAGCTATTTGGTCACTTTGGGCAGTCGTTGTTTTAATAACAAGCCAAACTTACAGGGCAGAAATGTTCTCATCTTTATGGGCGACCACAAAGCCTGATATCCCCGAGAATTTAGGAGACCTTGTCGAAACAGACATTTGGCTAGGGACGATGGGTGGCTGCCCTAATTTGACTACAAAGATTTGGCATTCTTGCATAAAGCATCAAATTTTACCCGAAATAATAAATGCTTTTAACTCTCATCCTCAATTCGCGCGTATAAATAAAATATATGAAAAGCTTGAAAATAAACTGCATTGGATTTCTGACCCATACGGGGAATCTCCTGGCTGGGCTTCAGTCAAATTTGCAAGAGCAATTACGATGCTAAATGAGCTACAAATAAGTGATAAAAAGTATTGTTATGATTGCGAACAATATATTTCTATACACAAACAGACTCATTTTGGTAAACAGAAACTTGGACTTGCAGCAGATGAAATTTTATTGGAAAGAATTCAGCCAATTTTGGGTTTCAAAAGTACACGAAATTTCCTATTTGGCTGAGCCTCTATATTGGATAGTAAAAAGGAATTTCTTTTCCAAATTATTCATTCATAATTTAGCAAAAGTAGAAGAGTCTGGGATAGGCTTGAGATGGCAGAGGTTACAGTGGTCAATTTCTGAAATTCAGCAATTATTATTAGATAAAGATGAGATTGAAGATTTTGAAATGCTTCAGGAGCAAAAAAAGTTAAGAGCACTATTTAAAAAAGCCCTATCATGTAGAGACATTGTGAGCTGCACAAATTCTTTTGAAAGGGTTACGAGTGAGTTTGTGCAAATTAATATAAATGTTTTTATTGGTATATTTGTTTATTCTTTTGTGGGAGTTGCAGCTGCTCTTATTGTATTTATTTTGGAAGTTTTTATTAAAAAGCTGACGATAACGAGGGTAGCAGAAATAGGAAGAGTGAAAAGTGGAAAGGGAGAAAAGAGGTACGATTGCTACTGTAATTTTAACTATACATTTGAGTGGTGTTGGTAGAATTTAAAAATGCGAAATTTAGTTTACTAGAAATCTTGAAAAAAAAATTAAGAGTTTATGAGCAATTAGATTATTCAATAAATTAAATCTGCACAGTTGATGATAATTTTTTATATCATTTCATCATTTCTAAATTAGATCAGTCGCATACACAAAAATTCACATTAGGATTCAAAAACATGGATAAGCGATTCGCAAAAAAAGCTGCTACATTATATTACTTTGCTGTCATGTTTCGCTACTCAAATTAATTAAAAAATTAAGAAACACCTTAACATCTTTTTGGGTCACCTACATAAATGAGCTCATGGATATTAATCACAATTAATTTAGTAGTTTTTGATCACACTTTTTGCACATTTGTATCCTTCACATATTTCATTGTGTAAGGAGGAGCAGGTACTTATGTAAAATGTTTTTCGGTTTTTACCAAACACTTTATATAAGTACCTTTCTCCAGCGGTTAAATGGTATAGTTTTGAAAGGCAAACTTGTCTACAAACGAGTTATGTGTGCAGAGTTCATTTGAGTTTATACTCATCTGCTGCGTCCATTCGCTAGCTGTTGCTATAGGAATATATAAGCAAACAAGCAAGATCATCGTCCTGCAGACTTAGCATGGCAAACAATAACCAATTAAGAAGATAATCAAGAAAATCTTTAATTATTTCCCCAAAATGAAAACCTTAACTTTTATTTGTTTTTTTATAATAATCTCAACTCTTTTCTTTCCTTTTCTTCTAACACAATCTTTGCCATTTTCTGCGGTTCTGACTAAGTTGGATAAACTTGGCTGCGCATTTACATACTATTACCACTATCAAGAAATGTTTAAAGAAAACTACTATCAAGAATTGCCAAAATTTCCCCAATTTAAATATTACCCAGTATCATTCAAGATTAAAAACAACCAATCATTCTTAGATTATTTAAGTGAACATGCTGATGACTACANACAATCTTTGCCATTTTCTGCGGTTCTGACTAAGTTGGATAAACTTGGCTGCGCATTTACATACTATTACCACTATCAAGAAATGTTTAAAGAAAACTACTATCAAGAATTGCCAAAATTCCCCCAATTTAAATATTACCCAGTATCATTCAAGATTAAAAACAACCAATCATTCTTAGATTATTTAAGTGAACATGCTGATGACTACAATTTAACAATATTACCAGACGATTTGGCTTCCTATCCCCCACAAAAATTAGCAAAATGTAATATAGCTATAGTAGGAGACAGTCACTCTGAGATCCAATCATGGTATAATTTTCGTGAGTCGTCAACATCCACCTTCCTCCTAATCCTCCATTTACGATTAGACTGGGCTGACAATGAAAGTGTTCACGACTTACTCCGCGAAGCAATCCTCCCAAATACAGTCATTTTAAGGAGTTGGCTTTACAAAGACCAAATTTGCATGGCCAACCTCCTAACAGAAAATTGTGATGTGATCTATCCGCCTTTGGAATCGCTTGAGACTCTTTCAGACTCGTGGAGAAAAATCCATAGCAACATGCACGGCTCTAAAATAGGAAGCTTTAGAACACCCAATACGTATTCAAAAGACTTGCGTTTAAAAACCAACCGGAAGTTATACTGCGGCTTGTTTAGAGAAGGAATCACGAGAATCCTGGCGACGACGTGTACCGCACTCCACTTAGAAATCCAGCTAAATTTTACAATTGTCGACACAATTTACAAAACAATTAGTGTCATGAATTGGAACGTTTTTCCACAAGGAACAATCGACAACGACCTCATGTTCCTTCCATACAACATTTACCAATTTAAGACTTCATTCATCGTTATTCACAAGAAGGGTGGAGAAACCATCGAGTCAAAGAATAAATCACTGAATCTAATGGATACTTGGACAAGGCTTGGGATCCTTCTCGCAAGCATTTTAATTTACCTTTTTATCTCATTTCAAAATTTGAAATCTGAGCAAAAGATTCATTTCATTTATTGCTTCTTATCGAATTGGGTGAATCAGCTAATCCTTTTTGATTACAAGCATAGTATTAAAACCAAAAAGGTTAAATTTGTTGTGATTTGGGCGTTTTGGATACTTCTTGTGCTGATAACCAACCAGGCTTATAAAGCAGAGATGTTCTCATCCTTTTGGTCAATCGCAAAGCCGATTGTCCCAGAAAATTTAGAAAACATTGTCGAAACCAACATTTGGCTTGGAACTCATAAGGAATGCGTAACTTTCAATAGCTTCCTAGTGCCATCCTCCTCCTCTTGTATAAAGCATGACCTCCTTCCCGAGATAGTCGACGCTTTCAAATCTCATTCTCAATTCCGAAAGAAAAATAAACTGTTCGAATTACTTGAAAATAAATTGCACTGGATATTTGATACAAACGCTACTGCTTTTAAATTAGCCAGGAAAATTGTGGAAGACCCGTGGCTATTTATAAAGGATAAATATTTTTGTAAAGACTGTGAGCAAAAGATAAATATTCCAAGCAAATTAATTTTAATTGATCACATTATGCGATTACAGCAGATGAAATTGTATTGGGAAGAATTTAGCAATTTTTGGGTCTCAAGATTAAACGACATCGACTATTTAAGTACTAACTATTTGTGGCATGTGAAAAGGAATTTCTTTTCCAAAATGTTTGTTTATAATCTAGCAAAAGTATTTGAGTCAGGAATTGTCATAAGATGGCAACAGCTTGAGACTACGATTGATTCAATTCAAAATTTAAAAGCTGATATAAATTATATTAAAAATGTAAGTATGCGTAGTAATCAGAGTAATCAAGCAAAAATTCTCTTTAAAAAAGCGCTCTCGTGTAAAGATATGGAGAGATGTACATCCTTTGAATGGGCTACACAAGAAAAGCGAATTACGAGGAATGACATTGCGTATTATTTTGTCGTTGTTGGAGCTGCAGGCATTATTTTCATTATGGAGGTTTTTATTATTAAATTGACTGTAACAAAAGTGGAGGAGATAAAAGTTGAAAGCATACAGAAAGTTAAAAGAAAGAGGTACAATTGTAGTTGTTACTTAAAATGTTCATTTAAATCGTGTTGCTGAATGTCTGGATTTTTTTAAAAAAAATGTTCCCTTTCAAGTGAGCATGACAACCCATCATTATCAGGCAAATAATTGTTTGCCGGATAAACGTAATTTTTGTCATTAGTAATTCATGTTTAGAAACAATGATTTTCAATTGTAAATTACAAAAACTAACTTTTAATCAGAATTTTTACGGTTTAATCATAAACTTATTTAGGCCAAGTAAAAAATATTACATTCATTAGATTACAAAATATACTTAAATTAATTGGCTGACATATTCCAACTGGATTTTCTACCGCTACTATCCTTGGGTAAAGATATGATTGGCAATAAATCTAGAAACAAATTGACGTCACAATTTACTGATTATTGAAAATTTTGATTAATTAAAATTCAAATATTATAACTAACCTGAGCTATTTATAGACGCGCTCATCATTATATTTAAATTCATATTTGTTATAAAAAGACTTTCCGCAAATCCACCATTTGTATCTCTCTAGTTAATGTTTTCGATTAATGTGTCTCTTCATATCTGAATTAGTGGCAAATCTCCTTTGACAAATGCTGCAACCATGAGGTTTAATCTGAAGATGGTAATTTTGATGAATGTTAAGATGATTCCTAGTTTTGAATCCTTTCGAGCAAACATCGCATGTGAAATTTCTTTGAGTACAATGGACTTGACTAATGTGCCTTTTAAGTCCTGCGTTGTCGTAAAATGTTTTTGGGCAGAGATTGCATTGATCCAGCACTACTGTAGGAGCATACACTGCAAAAGTAAGGGCGTTCACTCGAATGCCTTCTTAAATGTACATATAAATCTCCTTTTTCTATAAATCTTTGATTACAAAAAACGCACACGAATCGCTTTATAATTTCAGGATCCAGATTTGTATGAAACCGCAAAGTATGTTGATTAATGGAATGCTTTGAAGCGAATCTTTTGTTGCACTGAGAACACTTGAACCCTTTTTCTTTCGTATGAGAAGTCAAATGTTTGTTATAGTTTGAATTGGTCTGAAACTTCTTTGGACACAACTGGCATTGGATTGTCTTCGGCTGGTGAACTTTCTGATGTACTGCTAAGCTCACTTTGCACAGAAATGACTTTGGACAAATGCCACACTTGAAAATTCTCTTATCTTTGTGTTCTCTCCGACTGTGAAGAATCAAAGAGCCCTTGTCATTGAATGATACTTTACACACTTTACAACAGTAACTGGTAATTCCAGAATGTAGTTGAGATTTGTTATGTTTTTTCAGAGCATGTTCAGACTGAAATGACGAATAGCACTTGGAACAAAAGTAGGGGCGTTCACCAATGTGTCTCCTAATATGACATTCTAGTTCCCTCCTGCTTGAAAACTTTTTACTACAAAATGTGCAGATGAAATTACACTTCGAACTATTATGAACTAGTTGCTTATGACAATTTAGCCCCGATCTACTCCAGTAACTTTTTGAACATATTTTGCAAGAAAATCTTTTCTGATTAGTAATTAAGTTACTCATTTTAGCTCAAATTAATTTGGGTTATTTTGCGTTAGCTATTTCTTTTCAGCCAGAGCAGTCAACATTTCCACTTCACCTCTATGAAGCTTCTGACGCGATGCACGTATACTTCAAAAAAATCCGGAGTATTTTTACCCAAAATAATCTATTTATTCCCCACGGACCCATTACTTTATAGTCTATTCTTGTAAGCCTTTCCTACAGGACACGTAGGTATTTTCTTTAATTAGATTCATGAATCCTAACCATTTTCTTTACCTTTCAATTACCAAAATCTAACCAAAAGACAGATTATTTACGGAGAATTTTTTGTAGAAATCGGGTACTTCTTTGAAAGCCGACATTATAAGTTACACTTAAAACTAATGCATTATATTTTGACCAAAATTAAAATAATTCCAAATACCCACCCACATTTAAGACATGAAAGGGTCAGTAGGCGTGTTTGGGATGTTATGTCTGCTTAAAACTAATAACAAGGAAAGTATTAGCGAAGCGGGTACTTACGTAAAATATTTTTTTGAAGCTGTCCAATTTCAGTGATACTCTAAATTTGAATTTTATACTTTTAATTAAGGCAATAGCCTTCTCAAACGTCAAACCCAGTAGACAAAATATATTATTTGTATTATGAAGACAAGCAACCAATTTGCAATTGAGCGCTTAACCATCCTATGCATTTCTTTTTCCTGTAAAATATACTAAAAATGGGGACTTTATCCTACTTTATCTCCACAATAACCTTGGCATTTTGCCTCCCTTTTATTTCCGCCCAACCCTTGTCATTTTCTGCTACACTATCAAAACTGGATGAAATGGGGTGTACATTCACCTACTATTACTACGCGCCTTTTAACGACGACCTACCTAAATTCTCTCTCTTTAACCAATTACAACATTACCAAGTAGCATTCAAGACTCAATCTAAGAGCAAAAACCCTTTCGAAATTGATCCAACATCACCAAATGATTTGGGTTCGTTTCCTCGTCAAAAATTATCCAAATGCTTTATATGAATAGTAGGAGACAACTATGCCGAAATATGGGAATGGTCTAATCATGTCGAGGCATCAACTACAACTTTCCTACTCCTCTTATATTTCGATAAGATCTTCAAGAAGGAGGTAAGTATCGGAGATCTACTCGAAGACTTCGCGCACGTTGCAAAAAGCTGGACTGAAACGAATCCCGTTAAAGACTTACTTCAAGACGAAAACTTCCCAAATCTAATCGTTCTGAAGAGTTACCCTGACAAAGACAAAATTTGTATGGGGAACGTAATCATTACAGAATGTACTTATATCTCCCCACACAACTTACAATCATTAGAGACATTTTCAAACTTGTGGCGAGTTATTCATACCAATCTGCATCGCTCTAACGTGCAGTGTAGCCGAACCCAATTATTTCATACTTTGTATTTAAAAAGTAACCAAAAGTTGTACTGTGGAATGTTTAGAGGAGGCATCACGAGATTCAGAAGAATGGAGTGTTTGGCAATTCTCTTAGAAAATAAGTTAAATTTTACTTTTGTCCCTCCAACTGCCAACGTCGATCCAATAAGTATATTCATCTGGAGTGCTTTTACGCAAGAAAATAACTTTGACACCTTCCACGTTCCATACAACTTAGACCCAGTGCAGACTTCATTTATCGTCATTTACAAAAAGGCTAAAGAAAGCATCGAGTTGAGAATAACAGGATTACTAAGTCCATTTGATGTTTGGACATGGATTGGGATTGGAATAGCAAGTATTTCCATCCCGCTTCTATTTTCATTTCAGGAATTTAAATCTGAAAGGAAACTTTTATTTATTATTTCCATCGTCAAGAAATGGTTTAATCAACTAACCATTCTTGTAGACCAAGGAGGGAGTGAAGTAAGAGCTAAAAGTATTCCGTTCGTAGTCATTTGGTCACTCTGGCAAATAATTGTTTTAACAACAAGTCAGACTTATAGAGCGGAAATGTTCTCGACTTTGGGATTCACAGCAAAACCGAATGTGCCTGAGAGTTTAAGTGACCTTGTGGAAACTAAGATTTGGCTGGGAACGCACTGGACATGTTCTTACTCCAATGAAATTATAAATGGAACAACTCATTCATGTATGAAAAGTTTGATTCTACGTCAAATAAATAGTCTCCGCTTTCGTCCTCAGTTAGAGCGGCAAATTAAGCTTTATAAAAGACTCGAATTTAAACTCCACTGGATATTATATAGTGTAAACGGGAAAATAAATCCAGACCAAATCAAGGTACAAAATACGGCGTTAAGAACTGCCAGGGAAATCGTAGTTAATAACGAGCTATTCATAAATGATAACGAATCCTGTCAAGACTGCTACGAAAGGAAAACTACTCCGAACAAACTTATTTTGATGAACACAAGATTGAGATTGCAATTGATGAAATTTTATTGGAAAGAATTCAGTAACTTTTGGGTTTCAAGGGTACACGATATTCTAAACGTGAATGACATATTATGGTGGCAAGTGACAAAAAATTACTTTTCAAAAGTGTTTATTTATAACCTAGCAAAAATATGCGAGTCGGGAATTGTCTCTAGATGGGAAAAGCTACAGTCTACGATCGATACAATTCTAGATTTGAAATTAGAAATAAGTAAAATTGAAGATACTGCTTTAAAAAATAAGCGGAGTTATCAAGCAAAAATTTTGTTTAGGAAAGCCTTAACATGTAAAGATATGGAGAGTTGTACAAACAGGTTTGAAAGGGTTTTGGGAGAGTTTGCGCAAATTCCGAGGAATGTTCTTTTTGGTATTATTGTATATTTATTTGTGGGTGTTGGAGCTGCAGCTATTATATTCTTTGTAGAAGTTGGTATTAAGCAAGTTAAGAAAACAAGAGTAAAATATATGAAAAGTGGAACGGAAAGCAGAGCAAAAAGGCGCAATTCCAAGTTAAGCTTTAGTTTATTCTTTCAGACTAAGCATAGATGGATGATTTCCAGGTTAAACGTCGTCAAAGAACTGCTTCGACCCACAAAATTTGGTCGGGTAAAATGGATTTTATGGAACAGAAATAAAAACTGTAACGCATTGTAATTTTTGGCTGTGATTTTTGCTAATAACTATTTTATTTTGTGGGGTAATTTTATTAAAAACTAAGTTATAATTAGGTTTGAAACCATGTTAAAACCTAATGCTAAACCGGCTCACAAATTCTCCCTATGCTAAGTCCGTGTTAATTAATTTAGCACGTTAATCGATATGCTAAACCCATGCTAAACCAATCATACTAAACCAATCATGCTTTTCTCCCACAATTATGACACTTTAACCTTCCCATAATTTTGGCTAAATCTTCAATCGATTTATCCTTCTGCCCCCTCTTGAATTTTTCGTTGGGAGTATTAACCGTTAAGGCTAATCTCGTTTTCCTTTCTTCAAGTTTCCATATTTTCACACACGAAAATATTTTTCCTGGGCACTGCTGGGATTCTTTTACAGAATACCATGCTTTACGAAACTGTCTGTAGCGCTTTTCCATCAAGTTAGAGATGATTCCGCCTACCAAAGCTTCATATTTCAAGGTTGCCCCAAGAATTCCTCGTTTAGCTGCAGTGTCCTGAGTTCGCACTGCCAAAAACTCCTTTTACAATTATAAATATAAATATAAGAGATCGTCAACCATTTAATCTTTGTACGATTATCATTTGTAAAAGATAAGATAGTTTATTTAAAGAAATGGCGCAATGATTTCTCCATGATTTGCACATGGTCAGTCTATCCACGTTGTCATTTCAGCGATGCAGTAAAACCCCTGACATTTTACATTCATGTTGGAGAGAGGAAAAGAGAGTGAAATATGTAGTGTGGTGAATAAAGAAGGGAAGAAAAGCCATCCTAAAGCATGTAAAACATGAAAAGTGCTAGAGAAAAAAATCCATTTCCGCTTACAGCAAT
>JAHZMU010001731.1:0-10049 GCA_027743725.1 Rambutsinella grinnellia
ATCAAGGACAAAAAGTTTCTCTTATTATTTGTCAAGGTTAGTTAAACAGATATTTACGAGTTGTTTTCTTACTATTTCTTTGCTGGAGAGGATGAATCATGCTCAGTCTCTCTAGAGACTAGAATGTTAAAATGAAAAAGGGTTAGAGCTGAGGAATCTCCTTGGCTTTTGTTCAAACAAAAATATTTTCATTTGAGTCTATCAAGAGAAATAACTTGCTATCCTCTCTCAAGATCTGGCCTTGTGTCCCTCTTTGTTGCAATCATTTAAATATTTAGTGTCGAAAATTCTCTTGTAAGTTTCACTCAAAGTCAAAATAGATTTATTTGCATGTTTTTTCATATGGCGTATTTTTAAATAAATTAATTTGTTTGAAATTTAAAAGAAAAATTGTAGCCTTTTTATTCTAAAGACAAAAGAATCAGGCAGTATCCATCTCAATGTCAGACACAATAAAGCTGTTGATAGATGCAAAATTATTGATCTGTTTAACCAAACTGATTAGTAATTAATAAGTGTATGATATCAAATGCCTCCTTCCACAATAATTGATGGGCACACAAAGAAAATAGCGAAACGTATACAATTTTTATTAATTCACCGTTAATATAGATTCTTTAGCAAACAGCCAGATGTGGTAGCAATGCTCATGGCTCTCAAAATACCACAGATAATTTCTAAATTAAAATATTTTACTATTTCTACGCTTAAATTTAAAAGTAAAATCTTTAGCTGGTGAGAGTGTAAGAAGTGGAAGGACTGGAATATCCTCAAGTTTGTCCCTTGTTGATATAGAAAAATGACGTAGGGTGTAAGCTGCAATCGTCTTCATTTCCATCATGGCAAATTTTTGACCTATTGAAAGAAAATGGTAAAGCAATTGCAAAAAAACTAGAATGATTAAATGCCGTATTTTTTTTTAATATAAACCTAAACAATTCCTTGGGCCGGCAGAAAAAGGAACGTATGAGTAAGAAGATCTTTTTGCACACTCGTCCGGTAGGAATCTATCCGGATTAAACTCTTCCGGGTTTGGAAAATACTCGGGTTTTCTATGAAGCGTGAATGGAGCAACAATTACGTTTGTTCCAGAAGGAATTAAATATTTCTTTCCCTCGTCATCTAATCACAAAAGATCATTTTAAGAAGCCCACAATTTAAAAATAAAATAACCTTACTTAGCTCCAACTCTTTATTCAATTTCCGCATAAATATGAAAATCGGTGGAAATAATCTCATCGTTTCTAAAATGCATCTTTCAACCAGCTTAAGGCCACCTATAACAGAGTCGTATTGGATTCCATTCTCATTTTCCTCAAACAAAGCATCTACTTCTTTTTGACATTCAATCTGAATTGACGGGTTGAGGGCCATGCAAAAGAAAAAGTAATGGATTGCTCCAGCTCCTGTCTCATGTCCCTATTCCAGAAAAAACCTCAGCATTTTTTACTTATATTTAGAAAACGCATCACATTTACCCCGAACATCATTGTATTTATCTCTGAAATAATTTGTTCCTCTTCAACTCCAGCCTCAACAAGCCCTTGTAAAACACTTCGGAATTTTGCCGGTTTTTTCGCTTCACTAAAATCCTCCGTTATATTATCTTTGTGCTCATGAATTCTCTGAAATATCATTTTTCACTGAATAAAAATGTCACTTGAAATAACAGCAAATTTTACACTACGTTTCTTGCAAATTCAAACATTTCTTCAATCGCAACATCAAGTCTCTTAGATTTTGGGAGAAGTCTCCACAAAGGCTCTAGAAGAAGCCATGGATGAAAGAGACGCTCTGCAAATGTCGATTTCCAGCTAAATATTAGCAGATTACAATTAAATCATTTAAAATATTATTAAACTATTTCTATACTGTTGAAAGTTATGATGATAACGCAAAAGCTCTTCAGAGTCCTTCTTATCATATCCAGTTATCATTTCTAATAGAAAAAGTATAGAAAATGACTTTTTCAAAAAAAAACATTATTTGTAATTGTAATCTGACATGACCAACTCACCACTTATAACTTTAAGGAATAGCACATTAATTAAGTCATTGATTTGATGTGCTTTTCCATCCTTAAATAGTTCATCCAAATCACTAACAAAATTATCAGAGTGCTTATTCAACAAGCGCATATAAGCTTTGAGAGATTGATACGACTGGGATTTCAGCAAAACTTTTCTCTGATGCTGCCAAAATTTACCGGTGGAAATTAATACCCCGTTTTTGAGAAAGGACTTCATGATATGGTAAATAATTGGGGGTTTTTCAACATATCCCAAGTCTGCTGACTTAAGGAGAGTTTCCACTAAATGAGCAGAATTAATAACGATGAATGTTTGATTTAATAAAATTGCTTTGACGAGGTTTCTCCCCCTCATTATCTCCAGTCCTTTTTCAGCCGTCTCTGAAAAATTTTAGTCAAGATTAAATTATGATTAAATATTTTCATATTAACTATTAGCATACTGTTAACTGGAAGAAGAGCAGGAAGAATTCCAATCCAACCTGTTGGTTCATACATGGGCGGGCCAGGAATATCTTTAAGCCCGAGAAAACTTTCAGAACTCTTCATTTTCTTCCACGGTCGAATCACATCAAAAAAGAGAATTATTCCAAGAAAAATAGTAAACGTAAGTAAAAGAGAATTGCTTGAAGTGCTTGAGAGAGTGCTCAGAAGCACGTTTTCTGTAAAATTTGCTTCTGCCATAATTTGTCGCGTTATTTTTACTATTCCAAAATAATTAGTAAACTGCCATGAAACAACTAAAGTTATTTTCCACCTTGTTTATACATTTTATTTTGCTGTTATGATTTATCCGTGCTGCGTAGCCAGTCCCACCTTTTGACCTTTACACAAGATACTTGTTGAGGTAGCAAAATATTTGAATGTGTTATTAATGCTCATTCCAAGAGCTAAATATTTAGTAAGATTCGCTATATTTACTTACTTGTAAGGAAATGCTCCAGCGGTCAAGGTCATGACTTTGTGACTAACGACTTTGTAAGTTTGTAAACAATTTTATAAGAAGAAAATGTTGGAATGTGCGTGATTTTTCCAAAAATAAATTTTAATTCATTAAATCGTATCTCATCAACTGGATCGAATTAATTGACAAATGTTAATGATTAAAAATTAAAATTCAGAAAGGAGATTAAATGATTATGAATAGCGTTTATTTATAAATGCTACTTCCCAAAAACGCTGTGAACAAAGTATGTACAGACACACAATATGACGTAAACCAGAAAAAACCAGAAGCAGTAATTGCCAATTATTGCAATTCTGCACTTATGCAGTATTTTAAATAGATAATAAAATTTACTTGTTTTTCACGCGACATGTTCTTAAAGGAAGTAATTTGTTCTCCACTTAGATTGCTACTTTCTTATTTAAGGCAAAAGAAATGGCATGTGCTATATTTTGGATTTATTTTACCATTTTCTTTAGCGAAAACCGGGATGGAAAGCTTTTTGTCGGAGGCTCGCTTAAAATATCAACTGCGGCTAACGCTAAGAGGAAGACTTGCAGCATTCCTGCCAGTTTATGCCATTTAGATGTAATTGCTGCCGGTGCTGCTTATAATTATTTAAATTGTTGTAAAGTAGCATTGAAAAAATAAAAAAAAATATATGATAGTCAAATTGCATACATATTTCTTAAATATTTTGCATAAAATGTTGATGCTTTGCTAAAAATTGAACAAAGTAAAAAAGCCAAAGTGAATTGGCTTTCCACCAAGGATGGCATATTCCCATGTAAAAAAGATTTTATCCATTTTTCCATGTAATATGTAAAAAACATTATGGATAAAACATGACAATATGGAAAAATCATATTGCATTAAAAATTACTCAAAACAACAGCTGACAATTAATATTTACATGTAAATAACGACTTTAAGTATTAATCAGTCGTATATTTACGCTAAAATGGACAATTCCGCCAATTGCAACTAATATTNATTAAAAATTACTCAAAACAACAGCTGACAATTAATATTTACATGTAAATAACGACTTTAAGTATTAATCAGTCGTATATTTACGCTAAAATGGACAATTCCGCCAATTGCAACTAATATTTTACAGAATTACTTGAAGAATTTCTTTAGAAATTACAAAAACCTTGCAACATATGTTTTATCCATGTTTTTTACATCTTTGTTTTTCCAAAGGCAAATCTTTTTTCCATGTAAAAACATGTTTTTTCCATGTTAAATCCATTTTGTCATTTTTCCATCTTACCATCCTTGATAAATTGTCATAGGTGATGATGATCATAATGCTCTTTATCTTTGTTGCTTTGCTCCACACAGTCACCGCCGTACAAGCGTATGTATGTATGAAAATGAATTGCTTGAAATAGGGTTTTATTCTTTGTTTGGCTAATTTACTTCCAATTTTTGTTTCTAGTTACAAGCTGTTCTAATGAAATTGCTTAAAACTTTTATATTTAGGATTAAACGGGATAATTTGATGAGGAAATTGCATAAGGCGATTTAATGATGAATTTAATGTTATTTCCAATCTAAATTAAATGGCAGGTAAAAATTAACTTTTCATAATGCAGCCCAACATGCAAGCTGCAACGCAGTATGGAGAAGCGTTACAACTTTGTCGGCCGTTACATGCATTATAACACCCATTCACCGCAGCGGTCCCAGCTTGTCCAAACGACTCGTTTATTAGAGCTATTAAAAATATAAATTATCAATTTCAAATAAATTCCAAAATAAATTATTTCAAGACCCACAGCACAAAACAAAGACGAAGAAGACGATACAAAGTTTACTTGAAGCTCTCATTTTTTAACAGATGAAGGAATTTTTTAAAACAGAAATTCGAGAAATTCAAAAGTGAGTGAGTTGTCTATTCTCCTCCGGAAAGTAAGAATGAAATAAGATATGTGCCAACCTTCAATCAGTTTAAATATATTCGCTTTGGACAAAATTTATTTCAGTTAAATAATACAGCATTACAGGATGGAAAAATCTGCAAAAGTCAAACGCAAATGTATCACGCTCATTTATTGTTACAGTATTTGGAAAAGTTTCAGGTGAAGTTGGGGTTACCAATAATAGCATTATCATTTGAATTACTTTTTGCAGATGTTTCTCAGATCAATTCCATTCTTAATGTAATTATTTATTTGCGTCATAACTCTTGATATTTATACGGGCAAGGGAAGGGCAATGATTTTTAATACACATATTTATACAATAATACGCAATTCGATTTCACTTATAACAACTTTTAATATCTCAGCTTTCCCCAGACTCTTGTCTACTTATCTTTTACATCTTACCTTGCCTGGATACAGATGAGAAAGTAAGTTAGGGTGATACTCAGCATCTAAAAGAAACCATTAAAATTGTAATATTTTTCCAATTAAAATATCTTAAAATTCTCACATGAGCTATTAGTGAAAACGTGATTGGAAAAATATCACTCCCTTTAATACTCACGACGTGGCTATCTAGCTCAAACAGAATGACTTGTAGCTGGCCTGTTGATAAGCCATGCTTGTCTCCACCGTTGGTAAATTGATTCAGCCAAGCTTTTAGCTTATCCATCTAAAAGCAATCATCTCGTTTTAGTAAATAAAACTATTTATTTTTTATAAATATTTTACTTGAACGCAAACATCCGCAGAGAAGAAAAGCGTTGCCCCACAAGTTGTAAAGTAGACGAGATATCTTATCATTACCACAATCCCTTCAAAATCCCATTCCATTTTGAAAAGCATCTCAATATTTGTCGCATAGAAAAGAACAGCTTCGAGCAAGAATCCCGTTACGAGGTTTCCAGAAGCTGATGTTATCAAAGTCGACAAATTCTGCAGGAGTTTGAGTTGCTCATGAATTTTATACCATGTCGTTCCCTTCACAATTAACAGCTTCTCTTTCAATGGCCCTTCAACGCTCTCAAATTGAATGGAAAATGCTTTCGTCGCCACCCACAAGGTCAATGAAGTCAATAGCATGAAAAGGTAAAGAAATGCCCACATTACTTCATTTTGGACGAAGCTGATTGCAAAGATTACTGAAAATGGCTGGTTGAGTTCGAAATGTGCACGTTTCTCAAAAATTGACAAGTAGCCATGGACCAAGAAGAGAATGCAAGAGAAAGTTATAACCCATTTGTTCCATACTAGAGTTAGGAAACGATAGTCGAGTTCGCAATGTGCACGTTTCTCAAAAATTGACAAGTAGCCATGGACCAAGAAGAGAATGCAAGAGAAAGTTATAACCCATTTGTTCCATACTAGAGTTAGGAAACGATTCTTCCTCAATGTCAGCGTGCAGATGCCCTGCTTAAATTCTTGGCCTGAAATGTAATTGATCAAATCCGCGAATTTATTCTGATTTTTCCAGAATGTGAGGATGACCAAAGGGAATATGAAGAATGAGATGAAACTCGCCATGAAAACGAAATAATGGGAAGGGTCTCTAGAATTGCTTGGGATTGAAAGGGCAACCCTCCTTCCAAGGTTAATCATGAGCAGTGCCAAATAGCAAAGAACGAGAACCTTTTGGGGAATAAATTTGCTAATTTTGTATACAGGAATAGATTTAAATTTGACATGGTTTTGTTTAAAATGAAACGGAGAAATAAGCAGGAAATATGCAAAGTCAAAGTAAATTTTGTACAAGTTTTCAATTTCAATAATTCCTTTCATTTTAAAAGAAAAGATTGATATTAAAACATTTACAACCAACAATATGGAACTGCGTATTTAAATTGCTTTAATCAAACGTTCCCAATCTTATCATACCGACTGCCTAAAATTATTCTTTTTCGAATATAAGGACGTAGTCGGATTAAAAAATACGTAATAGATAAGCATACACATAATTCCTGATGTAAATAGCAAAATATCAATAAATACAATCAATAATCCAATATCCCTCTCATATTTCCCCATGCATAATATTAGCATAAATATATTCTCACAAAATATTAACAAGTAGAAGATTGTATAATGCTTCCATTTCTCTCCTTCTTTTAAATTAAAAAATATGAAAATGTAGACAAAGGCAGCCACAATATCTAAAACTCTGCCTGTAAACTTAGTACAGTTGTCCAGCTTCGGTTCAACCTTTTCATCTACGCTCTCTTTAAGTTCCTGTTCATCTTTCTCAAACTCCCTTTCAGGCTCCCTTGTAGGTTTCTTACGAGGCTGTTGCTTGCATAAAATCCAAATTATCATTAGTGTCCAATATCCAAAACAGAAAGATATCTAATAATCATATAAAACTTGATTATTATTATTAATAATATCAATCAAGTATTAATTAATACTTCATTATTTGCTGTACCATTGCCACTGAATATGATGCTGCAAAGACAGCCAACGCAAGAACACGTGCACCTGCAACCAATCTCATTTTATAACATTTTTAATCTACTTTTCTTAAAAATCATACAGTTCGTGAGTATATGCCAGGCGAGATGATTTAAATGACCTATTCCAAGGCCTGGAGACACTTCCCTATTTTCTGCCTGGCGTGATGATCTTTCAAATGCAGTTGCCGCCCAACCCAAACCGATTACCGCAGTTGATATGCGAAATGCTTCTACTGAAAATTAAACATGCATAAATAAAATGTTTTAACTACCATATAAATCTAACGAATAACCAACAAGCTCCAATTGAGAATCCATCCATATTAAATTCCGTCATCACAATAAAGAGTTGCAATGTTACTTGTGGCGCAGTCTCCAAAAACGCCTCAATCAATTTTAAATACGAGCAAATATTTTCCTCATTTTCCATCCAACAATGATATTCTTCAACCTGATTTGCTTTTTCTGCAACGTATCCTTTCATTCCATAATAAAGCGCTTTAAAATACCTGCAAAATAAATAATTTCATAACAATTATATTATTAGAAAATTGCTTCACATTTACCTCAAGAGGGTAGCTATACCGACCAGAGAGAATAAAATATGAAGTATCAATTCCTTGTCTATTCTTGAACTTGTTTCTAAGTGTTTCCTATTTTTATTATACAAAACTAGACTAAATATACTTGTTATAATCATAGGGATAAGAAAAAACAACAATGTCAGCCAAAAGTAGACAAATTTATTTGAATTGTAGTAGACGTAAGCGAGGTAAATGTCACTAGTAAGATCACTAGTGTAGAAAAAAATTCCAAAGGATATGGAAACTAATTCGATGATTTCGACATTTTTAACCTTTACGTTATTTTCTTCGTTTGAGATGCCAAAATTAGGTGAAATTTTAGCTGCCAGTTCGAAATTCTCAGTTACGTTATTACCCATAGTAAATTTCAAGTTAGTTTTAAAATAATAGACTCCAAATGAACCATGATGTTCGACAGCGGAACATGAATGGAATGTTGATTTTTGTCTACAAAAATGCATGGAGCCCAAACAAACAAATTGATAACAATTGGCGCAAATTAAGCATACACGCCCAAAAGCAAATGAAATAAAAGTTTGAATTGCTGTTCGATTTGGTAGGGTTTAAATTTAAACAACGTTTGTTTGCTGTGTAGATATTCAACGATTAAACGATCATTGCCATTTACTATTTAGCTTGAACTAGTCTTATTCCTGGCAGGCAGCGCAGAGATCATCTTTTTAAAAGAATATAGGGTAAAAGGCAAAACGGTGCGTATTATAATTATTAAATAAGAATTAACAAATTGTTTAATTTATAACCTTCGACAATTTAAAATGTGTCTAGATGGGCAACATTTGTTGTAAACCAGTAAGCGAAGAGAAGACGAACGAAGGCGAAGAGAAGACGAACGAAGGCGAAGAGAAGCCGGACAAATGCAAAGAGATTACAATCCTATCTAGCAAACGCTCATGTAATCCCATTCATGGAATAATCCGTGGAACCACTTCACCTAAAACTCCAAAGCCAGTTCAAACATCTTCAGCAGATAAACCTACTGTCGAAAAAAAATCTAGTTGTACTGTTATGTAGCCATAATGTATAAATATTTCTGTTTTCCATATAAAATGTGTCATAAATTTAATATATAATAGCAATATATAAATCAATATGGTACTTAACATTCAGTATTTACTAAAATAAAGTAATTTGATAATTAAAATTTAATGAAATATAATTGGTACATAATTATATAATCATAAAACTCTAGTCTAATCTAGTCTTGTATCTTCATCTTACGTCTAATCCTTCCTCCCTTTAATTTCTTCCAACATCAGCCAAGTAATCGTGCTTTTTGATCATTTTAGGAACTTTATTTTTGTTCATAACTTGCACTTATTAATCAAACAATGAACTTAAAATTTACTAATCATCCACATTATTTGAGGAATTAACGTAGGGACTACTCTCGTTTAAATATTTCTATTGTTGACATACTTAAATACTGTCAGTCAGTAAATTTACAACTGTCAGTTTATGCACACAACACAGTCATTTCAGTTTGCAATGCATTGTATGAATTTGTTATCAAATGTAATTTTTCATGCCCCATTTCTTCATCACTATGCCACCAAATAATCACCACAAAATTTATTTATACCTGCCGAAACAGGAACTAAACATCGTCTTCGTTTAAGCGCTTCTATCCTTAAATTGTTTATAATGAGATCCGCCCCCTTTTCCCCAATCATTGTCGTATCCGCCATAATATTTGCGTTTGGCGTTCTCGGCATTACTGAAGCGTCAATTACACGTAATCCATCAACTCCTTTTACTCTTAAAAGTTAAAAGAGAAACTATTAAATTAAGACACATTCACCAACTTTGCATTTTTTACCTGAGATGACCATCCACAACCTTTCCCAAAGCACAAGTCCCCACGTGATGATTCATTGAGCCTGACACATGCTTAATCACACACTTATAATACTGATCACTTTTGAACTCTTCACCAACGCAATTCGGATAAGGTCTTGAAAATAAACTAGTATTAAGAGCATTTGAATTTTCATACAAATCCACAACTTTCTTATATGCATATAGCAAAGTATCTAGATCCTCCGGATCTGAGAGATATCTTGGATTAATTAAGGGCATATCCATCGGATTTTT
>JAHZMU010001732.1:0-11087 GCA_027743725.1 Rambutsinella grinnellia
TACTTGTCACTTGACACACAGCAATGTCACAACGTGAAATCCTTGTGGGGAGCAAAGGTATGGAATAATTTTTAAAAAATTGTATGATTTCTGCTATTTATAAATTTTTATTAGCTTGCTCCCCAGATGAAGTCATTCAAGTTTTAAAGTCATCCCCTAGCTTTGGCCTTCTTCATGAGAAATGGACTGAATTTGCTATCCACTTGGGCATCCCAGACGAGACAGTTCGAAAATACAGGAAAATGTCAGATGTCGGAAGGGCTGAACTTATCGATGTTATTTCTTCATTGATTTACACTTGGATTGGGAAAAGTGATAAAGCAAAGCTCTCTGACTTAGTCAATGCTTTGGAGAATTGCGACCTTAGAAATTGCGCAGAATTGCTTGAGAATGAGTTCAACTATTTTAAATTGGCTGAAAAGGGGTGGAATGCATTACCGAAAAAATTTGGGAGGATTGCTAAGACCAGCTTAGCCAATTATTTTCCTGAGTTGTCATCAAATGATGAATTCTACGCTTATTTGAAGGGAGCAGTCATCATTGATTTGATTGAAGGGAGGAAGCCAGTGCCTTTTAAGGAAGAGCTTGTGCCACCAACTTTCTCTTATTATGTAGGAAGGTCGCTGCTAACACGGAATTTCATTTCCAGAGAAATATTTTCGTACAAGAGCAGAAATTTAACTGATATTCTGCTATTTACTGGAGTAGAAAGGAGTCAGTTAAGCAGTTTTGTTAAGAAATATGTGACGCCTACAACAACAGAATATCTTGATGGAAGGATGAGCGCAGCTAGATTCATGTTTATGAATAAGGATAAGTCGTCTGATTTTCAAAAAGTGGCTGAAAAGGCTGGACACAATGTTTCTGTTCATTGGTTGGAAATGGAAGGTGAGAAATTTAGGTGGATTGGAACAATGGGAAATATTAGCCTTTTATTGCACCGAAGATATGTGGCGGTGGACCAGCAAGAAGTTGGAAATGGAAGGAGAGAAATTTAGGTGGATTGGAACAATGGGAAATATTAGCCTTTTATTGCACCGAAGATATGTGGCGGTGGACCAGCAAGAAATTAGAGAGGATAAGTTTGTGGGGATGCTAGAAAGCAATGGAAAAGATGCTAGTCTTCCAGTGTTAATCTCAGATAGCCCCGGAATGGGAAAGTCAGCGTTGTTAGCCCAGCTAAGCCGGAAACTGAAGGAAAGGTTTGCGGATAGAAAAATAATATTTTTAACAATATCCGATTTTATGAAAAAGTACAAGCAAGGAAAACAAGGTGGGACAGCTTCAAGAATTATGTCAACTTTGGAAGCTTTTACTTGCGAGAATGACATTGGCAGATACTTTTTACAGTCCAAATTGACCTCCAAAAATGGAATTGAGGTTGAGCTTTTGCTGGATGGGTTTGACGAGGTTGGTGCTTTCGACACGAGTCAAGCTCTTGATATATTTGAAGAATTCAAACTCTTTTTTCCGTCAATTCGATTGTGGGTTACGACACGCCCTCATTTGCTCCGAAAACTGGAGGATCGCTTAAACATATTTGGGTATAAAATAGCAGCTTTCACTAGTGCTTCCGACACGAGTCAAGCTCTTGATATATTTGAAGAAATCAAACTCTTTTTTCCGTCAATTCGATTGTGGGTTACGACACGCCCTCATTTGCTCCGAAAACTGGAGGATCGCTTAAACATATTTGGGTATAAAATAGCAGCTTTCACTGCCACAGATCAGGTTCAGTTTTTAACTCAATATTGGTCACGGATTGGAGGATATGGAAAGACGGTAATTGAGAAATTTGAAGAGTTTGCGACAATGTGTTTGAAAGTTATTGATATGGAGTCTAACGAGACGGAAGTGGCGGCTATCCCCCTCCAATGCTATTTGATTGGAGAGGTTTATGAAGACCAAGCAAGAGAGTTTGTGAACGGACAGCGAAAACTGATCCGGCCATTCAATAACGAACGTTGGTCTATGGCAAAACTGCTGTTTAATAAGAAGCTACAGAAATACCAAGATCTATTCGGCCAGGGATTAAGTGAAGACATCCTAGTAAAAATGCATGCTTCGCTTAGCCTTGAACTAATTTTTCAGGAAGATTTTAATGCTAATTTGTTCAAACTCTTTGATCCGATTGACAAAGATGCTGTTTTGAGATTTGGCCTTTTTGAGAAAAGCGGAGGTGGAAACCCTTACCAAATTATTCACAGAACTATCGGCGAATATTTCATAGCGTGGTTTGCCATTTACTTTATGGAATCCAGGAAGCCTCTGGAACGGCATGAGGCTGACTTTCTGTCACGCTTTTTAATCCAAAAGCTATTATCAACTGACAAGAGCTTGATTAAATCATCAAACTCTAATGAAAGTCATTTGGACGCTTGTCGTTTCACTAATCACGTCATTTGCTATTTCATAAATGGCCTCTTGCAAGATATGAAGCCTTTAAACGACTCCATTTCCCATTCCATTTTACGACAACTTTCACCCGAAGCTTTAAATAATATATTTAAGGCTTGCGCCTACTCCGACTTTCTTCAAATTTTCCAATTTTTTATCACCATAATTCCATTACAAGACCTTGGGAATTTTATCAGTACAAATTTTATCCATTTGGTTGTGCAAAAGTCAAGTACAGAATTTATACGTCATGCCCTTCAGCATTATCAAGCTAATCATTCAATGTCTATATCAGAAAAACAGGACATCTTTATCCGGGCTGTTAGGCGAGGCAAATTTACAACTGTTGAATATTTCACCAACGAAGAAAAGGGGTTTAAAGGATTGGCTAGCAAAACACCCAACTTAATTTATTATTGCGTAGAAAACTCGAAACATAATTCGGATGTAATCATAAACGAGAAAGTAGATGTGATCAGAAGGCTTCTTGAGATCAAGCCTGAGCTATTGGAGGAAACGGATTATGAGCAGAGAACGCCACTGCTTGTCAATGGCGTTCACGTTAGACTTTTGTTGGAGCTTATAAAGATGAAGGCAAATGTTTTGCAGACAGACCTTGATGGAAACACAGTCCTTCATTTAAATGATGGAAGGTCCCATTTAAAACAAGCAGAGTACCTTTCTCTACTAAAAGTCATTCCAAATGACAAGATTAAAATATTGAGTGGAAAGCTAGGAGGGAGAAAGAAGGACACACCTCTTCATTCTTTAATAAGATGGGGTGATGTGGACCCGGAGGTTTTAGAAAAATTTAAAAAGGCTGGTGCAAATTTCAGTAAAGTGGATGCGGACAGGTATACAGTCCTTGCCTTAGCTGAAGGGTTTCAAAGGAGTAAAGTAACAACTGGAACGCTGAGGAAACTGGGGGCGAGAATGTATCCAGATCCACTAAAATGGATTGGATGGAACGGCACATGGCTTTTATGTTGCTGTGGTTGGATTTGTTGCAAAAGTTGTTGCGAAACGAAAAAAGTTGAAGAGGAAGATGATGAAGAAGGACAGGAACTAACGCTTTTCACAGACGTCTACGAATAAAACTTTATTCAAATAAATTGTAATAAAATAGTAATTAATTATTTCTTTTAAAATAAACAAATATTGATTGTTTCAAGCAAAAGAATTTAATCTTCATTAGATGAAAATTCAATATCACTTTCATCTGCTGACCGCGCTTCTTCATTCACACCGCTTGATTTACTCCGAGTTTGAAATTCAAAATCAAACAATTCGGTTGTTTCAGTAGTTCTTGAAATTGGTCTAATTTTTGTTGTATCATTCCAATTTATCCATAACAAAATGCGTTCCTTTATTGGAACAATGATTTTCCAACTATCCGTTAAGGATTGTCCTTCGTCTTTGCTGAATGATATGTGTTGATCAAGCACGCAGTGAAAGATGAATATGTATATTCCTTGCGAGGCATTAATTATTGTGAAGAAATATGCGGCAATATAACCAACAGGAAAATCCATCATTGTGAAGAAGCCAAACACCCATGTAATTCCTAATACAAAGGAAAAACAAAAGTAGCTAAAGATCCAACGCCTTAGAGCTCGTATTTTCGCATGGAAATCATCCGGAGTGTCCTTTGGATCAGGGATTGGCTTTCCCATATAATAGTTTTTTACCAAAAGACCTATAATCACCGCATTCAAAATGATTACGACCCCAACCGGTCCAGCAAATCCCCAAATGTAGGATCCTTGCAGCCAGCAGCTATTATTAAAAAGATTATTAATTGATCAGGTTGAAAACGTTAGAAAGGAGGCTTACTAGGCATCTCCACCATATGGATTATCTCCGGATGAAAATCCTACGATTGCCGTAATTACTACTATAATAGTCGGTATTCCATATCCAATTACGTAAAAATAATCGACCTTGATTTCGCTGAACGTGTTCAAAAGCTCGTTCTCTTTCTGGTATAATCGTTCTACTTCCTTGTAAAGTATAACAGCATATATTAGCATCCAAGCGAAAACGGATAGGAATATTTGATGCGTTAAAATTCCAAAAGTGGCACAAAATGCAGAATTTAAATTTAGAAAGTTCTTATCCAAAATAAAAAGTATAGAAGGAAGGCCGATAAGTAGGCAAATGGATATGTTTTGCAATATTTGGGTTTTGACTTCCGGATTTTGTAGCTTATAAGTGAATATTAGGGTTACTGCTAAGCCGATCATGGATAAAGGGCACAAGATAAACGTAAGTTCCTCCAAACCCGGCTGCTTTCCTACGTAGTTGTGGACGTCCATCAACAGAGCGAAAGATGTCAAATGGGAGCATTCGCAGACTGTTTCGTCGTTCGAGGATTGCAAAACTTTGCAACCGTTGGCCGACCAGACGCTTTAATAAATTTAAAACATTAAATAACCTAATAGTTTTACAAAAAGTCTGAAAAACTAACAGATCTACAGTATCCCAGTGCACGCATCGAACCGACCCTTGCACCCCTTTGGCTTTCTCGTTTTTACTAAGCTTGCGACGAATATCATATTTGCTAGCGCCCCATGACCAAATATCGTGTTTGAAATGTATTTCAACTCCCTTTAATTCACTAGGAAATTCCAGGCTGCCGGAGGAGGTGGAGAATGAAATTAATCTTCCAATCATTGCCTTTGTATTTTCTTTTGTTTCATTCCTTTCCTCCAAATCTTGACTAGACAAAAGTCTAAAAAAATAATTTAGTTTACTCGTCTTACGCCTTACTGATTTTTGATATATTATTTACCACACCTGTCAAATTGCCCTGGTATTATTTTGCTAATGTCGTCCGTGCTAATAGACATTGCAGCAATCTCTAATTTATCGTTTAAAACCAAATCTTGCCAACTTTCCGGAAGCTTAATAAATGTAAAATTACAAGTTTGGTTGTTAGTTTGGGGAAACTCATAAGGACTGTTTCCGGATTTGAAGAAAACATCAGCAAATATTACAATATCTTTATCCACACGTGAATATTCTGAATCGTTTTCATTTGTTAATGTGAAGAATTTACTGAAATTTCCATCATGAATATTGTCAGTTAGGCTGAAAATAGCAAATTCGGTTGAAGCTAAAACGTTTGTAGATATGCTCAACTTATTTGCACGTGATAGTGTTTTCCAAGGTGTTTGTTTAAAGATTAGTAGGCGGTTAATATTAACCGCATCATTAACAACATTCTCCAGTGAAGAAGATCTTTCATTAAAGCCCTTGGTTAAAAGAATAACTTGATCTATGACTGAGGAAATGGTAGCGATTTCGTGCCCAAAGTAATCGTAATCGGATTTGGGAAGTTGGGCTTTCAGCATAATTTCTACAAAACGCTCCATGTAGTCCACGGCGTCATTCTATCAAAAAAACGAGGCTAGGAAAAAGCATAAAAATTAATTGTAAAAGTATATTACAATATCCTTAATTTGGTTCAATTCTTTTTCCTTTAATTCAACCCATTGCGACTTGCATGAGCTAACATCCGGTTGAGCAGTCTGAAATTCGCCATTTATGTCGCATTTCCAATACGCTACTCCAGACGAGTTAGTAACAAAATTTGAGCATGGCATAGAAGCTGTTTCTCCCCCACACGCTATCCAATAGTTTCCGACGAAGTCGACCATTTCACATTTTACAAGACAGGGTGGCGATTTCCTGCATTGAAATTTTTTTTAAATATCTTTGAAAATTAGCCATTAATATTATTATTAATTACGATGACAAACTCCACGTCATCTCAAAGTAAGAGTTCATTTGAAGGCTCAAATTTGTAGTTTGTAGAATCCCCGAATTGTTAAAACCTTCAATCCAAGACCAGCTCGCTTTTTCGGTAACATCCGGTTTCCATTTTACATCCTCTACTATTTTGTCTTTTATTCCTAATATTGTAACATTGTTCAGTATTAAGCGTGACATGCCAGGCCAGCCATTTTTAGTTATATTAACGGTAAGCGTACGACCATTTATGACTTTATACTCGGCTAGAAAATATTCGCCGTTTTTTATTGTGTCTATGGAATCCCCGTCATCATAAAATAGGGAACCTGATGCCTCATCAGAGTCATCAAGCATGACCAAAAGTCCCATGTGGTTTTTTCTCGAAAGTTGTGTATTTATAGCAGGCGCCTGAATTGGTATAATGCTTCCGCCACGCATAAAGAGACCGATGCCTGCTTGGCTAGAATTTAACGTGGTGAATGTGTCTCGATAAGATACTTCGCTAAAGTCATTGAAGGAATACCAGCGGCTATCTGGGATGTACATTTCACTGACGCTGGAATATGGGGCAATCATTAGAGCAGATCCCCACATGAATTGTTTATTAATAACAGGAGCCTGGGGACGCCAAAAGTTCGGACTGAAGAATTCATGCCAGATTGGCCTTGCAACTGTATTTCCTTCCGTAGAGGATCGGAAGAACAATGTATAAAGATATGGAAGAAGTGTATACCTAGCTTGCAAAACGATTCTAGCGACTGGCACTGTATTGCTATCAATAATGTCTAACCATGGACAATATTGTTTTTGGCAAGTAACAAAATTCCTTGCAAACGGATGAAATGCGCCAAACAACATCCATTGTGAACAATTATAGTGCAAGATTCTTTCACTACAAGAGCTGTCGCCAACAAATGGTATTCCAATCTGATTATACTTGACCACTTCTAATACGGAACTTATATATCTTGCACCGTTATACAAACGGCTGTCAAATAAGTCGTTTTCAAGAGAGTGACCCACCCATTTTCCAGATCCTATGAAGGTTGATTGACTAATAATTAAAGAGCGGCTCTTTGTTTCTGCCTGGGTACCTCTAGAAAATAAAAAAAATGTATAAGTAGAAAACCATTTTGGCAGTGTGTAAAACGGATTCAATATTTTGATTCGTACGCAAATGTAGATTGAGATTGGTACCAGCCATACATATTATGTAAATTATAATGTAGGCCTGCCTCTTGCACGTTATCAAGGCACATTGTTTCCTTGTACAAATTCTTGAAGAGTAATTGCGGAATGAATGGAGGAAAATTGTAACTACTTTCGTTGTTGCAGCCAGGTTCGTTACGGTCGCTGTATGGTTGATTATTTTGCTGTTAATTAAAAGTTTATTTAAATAAAATTTGAAATAAAAATCTTTTTATTAAGATTAGCTTACAAGAATCACTCCGTCGTATTTTAAAAGGTTTCTATATTCTTGAATTAAAGCTGCCCACCATTGAAAAGTAGCGGATTTTGAGTAATCAGGAAAGAGAACTAAATTGTTTTTTACTCTGCCAAAAACTTCTTGACTTTCTGGCCCTTTAACCCAAGCCCCTATTTTATTACCAAGCTCTAATGGTTTATAATACTCTAGGTTTGGATATTTGCGGATAAAAGGGTCCAAGACTGTTATAAACCTTGTTCCTTCTTCTTTCAAAGTGTTTATATATTCCGGCAACCCCTTAAAATCAACCTCGTTTATTGTAAAATCCATAAAATCATTCATCGTTTCAGTACTCAAATGCAGGGCGTCAAACGGAATCCTATCTTGTTTTACTCTGTTGATTGTGTTTTGTAAATTTGTCAAATTACTAAACACCTCTTGACCAATCACATATCTTATGATTGGGGGACCTCCTGCCACAGTCCCTGTCCCCGTTAAATGGAATTCTTCAAAGCAAATCAAATAGTAATATTATTTTAATTTAGTAAAATTTGTATAGTAAAATTTGTACTTACGTTGAGCGTTACTATTTATTACAGCAACGGAATGAGTGCTTCCGTCATTTTCCAATAACGTGTAATATGGATGAACTCTAGTTGCTTGAATTGAACCTTGAGGTCCTGCCCAAAAAGTAGAGTTTTCGTCATAAGTGTATTTGTAATTAGACAGAGGTGCACTAGCCCTCTGCCCAAACCCATTCACCAGAGACTGGTAACGATAAAGTTGCCAGCTTAATGTTAGGTATTGATTGGCAAAAATAAAATTTCCATTAGGGGTGTCTGTGTCAAATAGAACTGTCTCTGATGACCTTCTAGTCACAGCGAACGAGAAACATGTATCATTCTGGAAGGTTATGTCATACAGAGAATTTTTACTATTGTAAACATCACTTGCTGGATTAATAGAAAGGGGAACTTCATAACGATTCTGATCTTCTCTGAATATTTTGACACGTAGTCTGTAGTTTGATTGAAAATATGCCTGAAAAACCAATTTAGTTGCTTGGTCTGCCCATGGTAGATTGACCGTTGAATGTCTTGCTAAGTCTACCCTATAAACAAAGTTTACGTTTACATTTGAAAGAGGTCAAGATAAAGTGCAACTTACTTATATCCAGGTGGATTTGTTTGAACAGGATTTCCTGTCATGATGTAGCATGCTTCAGGTTGACCCTTGATAATTTGAAATTGGAGGAGGAGTAGAACTCCTTCAAGTAATGATGATTTACAATTCATGTCAAATTCCAACTTGGTCTAAGTCTAAGTATTTGCTTGATTTCTAGTTCGTGTAATAATAACTACTGCTTTGAAAGCTCAGCAAAGTTGAGCAAAGTAAAGTAATATTTATCACGCTTTGCAAATAGCATTATCTGCAAGGTCAACAAGTTACACGTTTCATTTCAAATGTCAATCAACTGAATATTATCATCAAGACCTCTGATAGACAGACTAATTGGATAAATAATATTTATATTATAATGAAGTCCTTGCCAAAATAAAGCGATCGTAACGAAGTGTAACGAAGTATTAGTCAAGGATGGCAGGGCTTAAAAAATGAAGCATTGTGTTTAGAAGTCTTAAAGATGTAGCGAAACGAATATGGCGGCTATTCCTCTCCAATGCTATTTAATTTGGGAGGTTTATAAAGACCAAGCAGAAAAGTTTGAACGGACAGCGAAAAATGTTCCGTTCATCGAATAACGAAGGTTGGGCAATGCCAAAATTTATATTTAATAAATCCTAATGAAAATACACACTTCGTTTAGCCTAGAGCGATTTTTTGGAAAAGTCTAAGGCACCTTTTTGAATCCAGTTGATAATAATCCATTTTAAACCATTTGGTGTGGTAGACTTGCGCCTACTCCCACTTTCTCCAAATTTTTCAATTCCTTGTCACCGTTATTCCCATACTAGAACTTGGACTAGAACTAGACGTTGGAAATTTTATCACCACAAATTTTATCAATTTGGTTGTACATAAGTCGAAAGTCAAAATTTATACGTAATGCCTTTCAGGATTATCAAGCTAATCATTCCATGTCTATCAATGAAAAGCAGGATATTTTTATCCGGGCTGTTAGGCGAAGCAAATTTACAACTGTTCTTCTTCACTAACGAAGAAAAAGGGTTTAAGGGATTGGCTAGCAAGACACCCAAGTTAATTAATTTTTGTGTGGAAAACTTCAAAAATAATTTAGAGGCTATCAAAATTGAGAAAGTGGATGTGATTAGAATGCTACCTGAAATCAAGCCGCAGCTTTTGGATGAAATGAATTATGAGCAAAGGACACCCTGCTTGTTAATGGCGTCCACGCAAGACTCTTGCTCGAGCTTATCAAGCTGAAGGCAAATGTTATACTTACAGACCTCGATGGAAATACTATCCTTCATATTAATGATGGAAGGTCTCATCTAAAACAAGCGGAATACCTTTCTCTACTTGAAGCCATTCCAAATGATAAGATAAAAAATATTGAGTAGAAAGCTCAGAGGGAGAAAGAAAGACACACCTCTTCATTCTTTAATAAGAAGGGGTGATGTCGACCCAGAAGTTCTGGAAAAGTTTAAGAAGGCAGGAGCAAATTTCAGTAAGGTGGATGGAGAAAGGTATACAGTCCTTGCTCTAGCTGAAGGGTTTCAAAGGAGTAAAATAACAACTGGAACGCTGAGGAAATTGGGGGCCAAAATGTATCCAGATCCACTAACATGGATTGGGTGGAACTGCACTTGGCTACTTTGCTGCTGTGGTTGGATTTGTTGCAAAAGCTGTTGCGAAACGAAAAGAGTTGAGGAGGAAGTTGACGAAGAAGAGCAAGAATATACAACTCGTTTCACTAGTGAATGAATAAACTAGTTTTAGTAAATAATTTGTTAATCAAAATTTGAAATTGAATATCTTTGTCTTTTTTTGCAAAACGGTAGTACTTTTTCATGAATGACATCACATGAATATTATTCATTTCCGCATCCAAAATAGCCTTCCCAAAATAGAGTTGAGTGGAGTGACTGGAGTCGGTTCTAAAATGTTTTTTCAGTTATTGAGAAAACAAAGAGCTTTGACATGGATGAGATAAGAGCGGGTAAGACGAAATGAAAAAATAGTAGTTGAAAGAAAAAATCGGGGATTTTGGATCTTGAAGTTGGAAAAGTAACTTTTCAAAAGTTGGAATGACTCATTTCACATTCGAACTTAACCAGAAGTTTAGTTATTAAATATTTCGTATGTAAATTACTCTCTAAGTGAAGCGAGTTAGAGCCAATTACAGTAAGTTTTTGGGCATGATTGGAATATTGGAAGGATATTTTAACTTTTAGGAAGGTGCTTAATTTGATTAATTTAATTTAAATAGGTGTGAACGGCGTTGGCAGTTATTTAACGGAAAGGATGGGAACTAACTTGGATCCTGGTTCCAATTCAAGTCATGGGTTTCTGCATTTGTTGACAAATGACC
>JAHZMU010001733.1:0-15460 GCA_027743725.1 Rambutsinella grinnellia
CTTGAACGTTACATTTGTGTAGCTAGATGGCAAAGCAATTTCCTTATTTTATGTGTAATTAATAAGATCTCGTCCTTACTCCATACAATAGGACACACCTGGACAGGTAGCCGTTTTTTTAGTAGTTTAGCCACGTCTTTAAGACAACAAGACTGTTCCTTTTAGTGCTTCTGCCAAAAAAAAACGCAGTTCTCTTTAGGAGTTTTAAGTAAGCAGTTTGTTTATCTTTGCAATTAGTTTGGTATTGGATGTTTGCGCTAGCATCGTCGTGCGTCTTTGTGTGCAATATTCTATAGTCATTGTCAGTGTCAGGGTGAGGTACTGTGCGCTAAGCAAGAAGTCATGTTTCTCATGTTCTCCTCAATTCCTTCAGAACATCCTTCTCCGCTCAGTAGTCGACAGCAATCAGTGGAAAACTGTAGTGTCAGCGTCACACTTACGTAAACGGTGTTGGTTCCTGCTCAACGCTAGTTCGTCGTTGTCTCTCTCGACTCTCGACCCAAACCTAAATCAGAGTCATTGAGCCATGCCATATGCATTCTCTCAGTTGCTTCCTATTCTCCGAAGTGAAAAGTGAGAGAGCCAGTGACAGTGGGACATGTAAGCGTGTGTGAAGAATTTACTGATTTTATGCACAGTTAATATGAAGCAATAATTTTTTTATTGTTTCCGAAAAAATCGCATCGCCATTAGCCATTTCACCTCCAGAAGTCAGGTCATCCATCAACACCATCGTATATAAACGCAAAAGGCATGATGGCCATAATCGTTATTCTATAATATGGCCATAAATAAATAAAAGGAATAAATGGGGGCTCTATGTCTGTTATAATTGTGCGCGAGTGAATTGCGACGTGTGCTTATCCTTGAAAGATTGGAGTATGAGGAATGGCGAAAACTTCACCTAAATTTTGTTCTACTAAAGCTGACTACAGTTAGAGGTAAAACGTGCTACAATTCTACAGCAGCTGAGTGAAGGATTCCGGAGAAGTTTATAGGCGGAACTAGGCGAAGGAAAAGTTAGCCACACATGCATGTTTTATAGGTGAGCGCAGTCAGCCAATTTGATTTATTGATCTATTGGATTCGCTAATGATGAGGACAAGAAAAGGACGAGTTTTCGGTATGGAAAAGAGAGCTTAACAACAGCAGCAGTCATGTCAGTTTTCCTCAGCTTTAAATTGAAACCTTTTACATAAGAAAAATATTATTAACTGGGCCAGCCCAATATATGAGTTGGAGGGATAAAGTGAAGGAAACAGCAGAAAAAAGTATATAAAATACAATAACATTAAACGAATTGCCGTTTTCCATTACTCTGGATTGAATGGCGAAAAGTTGCTCTGTACGATTTTGATTATGAAAAGCTGAACTCGTCTAGGGACAATGATGAGGATGATTAAGCATGTATCCAGGCTAAAAAAAGTTGCACATGTTGCGAGAATTTTTGTAAATGAATGAAACTCTTATTCTTGCTGTCGCGGCTGCTGATATGCTAAAAAATAATGAAACCACAAAAGCCATAATATGAACGGGTTGAAAGGTTGAAACCAGAACCAGAGCAATAATATATCCAACTACATATTCATAAAAAACCAAGCAGAGACAAACACTAATTTTTATAAAAGTAGTCGAAGCAAATTGATAATGAAAAGTAATTTTTAACAAACAGAGCACGGTAATAAATAATTAAATGAATTGGTTTGATAATACTTTTTCACGTGAACCTTAACGTGCAACGTAAAAAAATATCCGTGAGGGGAGTGGAATAATCTGACAGTAAAATCAATGGATTGAAGACTAGTTCATGAAAAGACTATTGCGAGCAAGTTATCTGCAAAAATTTGCTCTGCGACTGACCTTGTGCTTGAGCTAATACGGTTATGTCATGTCGTCAATCAATCATCCGTAAATCTTTAAAGAGGAACTGCTCACCCGATAAAATGTGAAGAAATGTTAGTTTTCGTGTTGAACTGAAGACTTATGAGAAAATCGCTAATTATAATTTTATCATTATAAAAAGCGGAGCAGCAGTGCCACTTTACCGCAAGTTTTTGTGAGAAAGGATGTTTCCCACAAGAAAATTAAAATGAAAAGGAGGAAATACTGAAAAGCAATCTATTTCTACCAAGAAAAAGAATCTTTGTGATCATTTTTTACTTGGATCTCTTCGGTCAATTTTTGGGGCCGATTAAAACGAACAACTTGTCATAATTTAGTCCACCGTCAGACATTTTTTCGTCTGACTTTTGTATAAAGTCGACTTTGTAAAACACAGGTAAGGAATATTTTTCTTCTAACCCGTAGTTTAAAACTTTAAAAGCAAGTTTAATTTAGCCAAGGGCCATAAATAATAAATGACTATTAAAAGTTAAAAAGGCAGAGCACGATCCACCCTTTATTTTCGTAAAAGAGAGAAACGCAAAGCAATAATTTTGCATTGGCTTAAAAAAAGCGAGCTTTGTTGTGATGAGTAGTCTTCTAATACAACGACCACATAAAAAAAAGTTGCGCGAGTAAAAAGCGGAGCGTGGGCAGATTCAGAGAGATAATTTATTCGTGTGCTTACTTGACAAGAGGAGCACGAGAGAGACTAAAAAATTGCAAACAATGAACTATCATGCATGAAGCATGTCAATGAGTTATGTTCCTGTTAAAGTGTTTGTAGTCTCCATTGGCTCACTTGAAGAATGAGGGTGAGACACTTATTGCGTACTCACAATTGCTCTGCTCGACAAGGCTCTCTGTCTCGGTTTGCAAAATATTAATCATACACGAATATATTTAGGCTATGCAAAAATTATACGAATATAATATGAGGTACTCGAAGAGAAAGTGTGCCATGCAAACTCGGGAAACGGTATTATTGCCATAAATATATGAGGTAGAATTTTTTAGGACTCTCCCACTCAAATGGATTAGAAGGGCAGGGAGTGTACCCGTGAAATTAAATGGGTTATTATTTCTTTCAGAATGTCCTCACGCCTTGGGCAAACCATTCAACGATACAATGTCGCCATGTCGTCACCCGGAACTCCAGAAACTCAACAGGGTTTACCCTCTGGTGGTAGTGCTCCGCCCGCTCCAATAAGCTCTTCCGTCGTGCCCACCTCTTGCACCACACCCAGCACAGGCTCAATCACGTCCACGGTCGCATCTGTGATACAATCTGGCCATAGCCATCCTCACCCTCCACATAAAGGGCATAGGGGACATCGCAGAGGTCACTCTTATGGTGGCCCAATAAATCCCCCGCATCAATCTGGAATCCATCATAGTCAGCTTGAAGCTAGACCTTCGCATCCAAACACAGCTCATCATGGAGTCATACCGAATTCTGCGAGCAGTAGCTCCTCAAATTGGCAAAAGGGTCATAGGCGGGCATTGTCGGTAAGAATTAACAAAAAGGTTGACTCCAAAAGCCTCATTTAAGGTCACGTTTAGGAATCTGTTTTAACCTATTACAGGGATGTCTGCCAATGGTGGGAATGGGGGCGGTTGCATGGTCCTCTCTAAGGGAGTTGGATGCAGCTACAAGTGCAGCAGCTCCTCACCACCCTTATCATCATACTAATCATGGAGTCATACCGAATTCTGCGAGCAGTAGCTCCTCAAATTGGCAAAAGGGTCATAGGCGGGCATTGTCGGTAGGAATTAACAATTGACATTGATAATTGAATTTATTTGATTCGCTGCACAGATGAATGCTAACGGAATCTTTTCTAACCTATTACAGGGATGTCTGCCAATGGTGGGAATGGGGGCGGTTGCATGGTCCTCCCTAAGGGAGTTGGATGCAGCTACAAGTGCAGCAGCTCCTCACCACCCTTATCATCATACTCCTCCTTTGCGTAGCTTATCGCCCGAAGCTACGACTGGAGGAGAAAAGCCCAGAGCACTTTCTCCGGAAGTTATTTTAGCCACAGGAAAACTTACTCCGCTGTCCCCCTCAGCATCAGCGACAGATGCAACTGATCTCAGGCGGAAAAAGTCAATTTCAGACTCTGAGAAACGGTTTGCTAGAAAGGAAAGGAAAAAGCAGAAAAAGGATGTGGGAAAGATTCTTGATACGAGCCTAGACTCAATGGAATGCGGACTGGGACCTTGCAAGCTACCTCAATGCTTTCAAAGGCTAGCGAACATCAAATTTTTCGTCTTTATTCTCGCAATTCTCGTCACACTTCAGCAGGCTGTAGCATCAGGCTACGTGAACTCTGTGATTACAACAATAGAGTCGAGGTTTGAGATCCAGTCCAGATTCGTAGGAATGGTTGCGAGCTCGTATGAAATGGGGAATGTGATCACGGTCATGTTTGTTAGCTATTTGGGAGCTAAGCGTCACATTCCTCGGTGGATTGCTGTAGGCGTCCTTGTGATGGTGGTTGGCTGTGTGGTTTTTACACTTCCTGAATTCCTTACGCCAGCTCATAGACCACCGGAACATTCTTTGAGTCAAAATAGCTCAAGAATCACAACAGGCATGATGCTAGCAAGTATGCGTCCCGAAATGAGGAATGGAGTGTGTCACTCGGCAAATCCACAGTCATCGAGGTTTATCTCGGATGACGGCGGACATACTGACAATTCTCACACCAATGATACCTCTCACCATTATCCTAGCGTGACAAAGCAAGAGCTTGTGTTGTCGTATGGATGCACGGTAGAAATTGTGGATGAACAAGGAAAATTGACAACAAAGGCAACCCAACAACAGGAGGAAAGTTATGGTCACCCATTAATTTTGTTTATGCTTGCTCAGCTCCTTCTTGGTTGTGGAGGCTCGCCATTGTTCACCCTGGGAATTACTTATGTCGACGATCATGTGCCGGCAGAATCATCTTCAGTTTATATTGGGACTATATATGCGATGGCAGCATTTGGGCCAGTTCTTGGCTTCCTTGTGGGAGCTTACTTTCTCTCCGTTGATTCTGGTGTTGTGGGTCCGGATGGGAAACAAATTGGGATGTGGTGGGGCGGATATCTGATTGCCGGTGCACTTTTATTTGTGTCTTGCCTTCCGTTTCTGACATTCCCGAGGATTTCCAATAATAAAGAAATGGAAGAGGAGGAAGAAGAGGAAGACGAGAGGGATATGTCAGAAATCAGCTCAATTGCAGAAGAACAACCTCATCCCGAAAATCCAGGAGAGGAACATTTGGAAATTGAGAGGGTACCTGATCAAGATCCAGAAAGACCACCGGAGTATGGGCAAAGCATTAAAGACTTACCAAGATCAATCTGGCGATTAATTACGAATCCTACTTATGTCGTGACTTGCCTTGGTGGGTGTATGGAACTCAACATTGTATCAGGTAAGCCCACGTCGAGTCTTCATAAAATGCTGGTATTCATTATTTCTATTTCATTTCATTTCTCCTTCGGATATTTTCAGGTTTCGTAGTCTTCCTTCCAAAATATTTGGAAACTCAATTCGAGCTGGGGAAATCCCAAGCATCGTTGTTCGTCGGTGGGATAGCCATTCCTGGTAAGCTTTTATCCTTTTCTAATTCTGAAATAATAATGAATCGTAAGCTTATTACTTTCATTAATGCTTTACATGATTGCAGGTGCCTGTTTTGGGATATTTGCGGGAGGATATTTAGTGAAAAGGTTGCAACTGAAGCCGTCTGGAGCCGCAAAGTTTGTGCTGACAACTAATGTCATTTGCCTTTTGGGTTACGTGCTCTTTTTCTTTTTGGGATGTTCAAATCCCAACTTGGCTGGAGGAATTGTGCCATATCCGGGAGAGACGGGGATTGACGATAGCGGATTCAATATGAACCTGACGAGCAGTTGCAATGCGGAGTGCTCATGTGACAACTCACTCGACCCGCAGTTAGTTTGTCATGATGGCATCACATACTATAGTCCGTGCCATGCTGGATGCTCCGTAAATATGAGTCAATGTGCATGTATGTATTGTCATATTTAAATATTATATTCCATGATTAAATTTTCACTAATGAACATGTATGGCAAAGGTGCTGGAGGAGCAAGCGTCACTCCTGGACGTTGTGTTGACTCACCTTCTCCTTGCAACACTCTTCTTCCCTTCATGATCGTGTGAAACGGTGCTCTACTGTCCTCCCCGCTGTCAGCGGTCGCTGCCTTCTCTATGATATCCAAGACTTTAGGTATAAGTATGTGGGGGTCCTGTCCGGTCTCAAACTTTGCGCGTTGGCCCTCTTCCTCTACGATTTTTTCCAATTGAAAAGGATTGAAGAGAGGGAAGAGAAGGAAGCAGCTAATTCCGATTCTTCCAGCGGAAAAAGTGTTACCGATGGAAAACAAAGAGGGGACTCCCTAAAACCAAAGTCTGGCTCCATAATTTCACTGGATAAGTGTAAGAATTCAGAGTTATCATCACCTCAGAGTAATAAAGTAAGCAAAAATGGTGGTGGTACTGTTGGTGGTGGTTGCATTGCTTCTAGCGGCTCTATTAAATCTCGATCAAGACATAATTCCTCAAAGTCAAAGTCTCCTGAGCGTCAACCCATGCTTCCCCCAAATAATGATAATGACTCTTGTGCATAAAAAGGGTTAAATTCACTAGACCTCGAGAGTAAAAATATAAATCTTTTAAAAAGAGTAAAACTGATAACCTATTTGTAGGTTTCTGCAACAATCGAACCGAATTAATGCCAATAATAATTCACTTTTGCTACGAACAATTACATCCGGGATCCGGTTGATTGAATTATAGTGTTAATGGTAATGATAATCACTACTCAATGTACTCTCAACACTTGAGCACTTGAGCACTTTAAGAATATCAAATTAGATATCAATTACTAACATCATTAAGGCATTTTAATAGTTGGAGAAAGTTTGATTTATCAAAAGAATATTTTCTGGGGGAAAGTGTAAGGATAAAGCTAGAAACTAGATCAAGAAAGTATATAAAGACTAGTAAAAGTTTAAAACTTCTCTACCCATTGTAGTAGAAAACAAAACAAAATTAGCAAACTGTACATTTCATGAATGATTCCTAAACTTCCTACTTATAATTCTCATGTAGATACTATTTTACTTGTAATATCACTTTAGAAGAAAACGAAAAGATATTTAAAGTTTTTGAGCTGTAGCGAACATGTAACAAATGTCTTTTTCTAGAGTAGATCCATCCAAACAAATACATATCCATATTTGAATTATTCTTACTAACAAATTTACTTTTTGAAACTGGGAAGCACTTGTGATCTATATTAATGGATGGATGCCCTCTCTCTCAAACTAATAATTAAACTGGAGACTTTAAACTGAAAAAGATACTTTGACTATAATCAAAAAACTTCAAGGAACATGCACATAAAATGTAGGACAAGTGGGGAAAGTTGTAACGTACAATTAATTTTAGGGAAGAATATATTTAAGTTTAAGTAAATGTAGTAAACTATGTCTATTCAGTTAGAAGGAAATAGCAGTGTTTTAAGCTGTAAATCATATAACATCATTGAAAGTTTATGAATTTATGATGAAAAACAAATAGCAATAACAAATAGAATGTGTAGAATGATAGATAGATGGGTATGAAAATTTTAGAGTAATGAAAAAGAAAAAACTAATACTCTAATTTATTATGAACTGATAGTTTTCGTCATAACTAGACAGCAACACGAGAGAATCTACTTTATAGTAGTCTGATGTAGATAAATATATTTAAACGGGGAAGTAGTTGATGTAGTTCAATAGATTGTACAAAATGGTTTAAGAGGAAAAACCAGGATAAATTTTAAGTTGGTGAAAACAAAGTGACAATGATAATACATATGACAGTTTCCCCTCTCAAGTCACAAGGTATTTTCTGTTGGAGTTGGCTTTTGCAATTTGCTTTACCTTTTGTTGGGTTTGCTTTGAAATATTTAAGAAAGTTTAATTTTTGAATGATTTGGTTTTGTTATAATTTCTAAAAATATTTTATTTGTTTTTTATGTTTCCGTTTCCTTTACTAATCCCAATTGACCGGGTTTAGTGTTTCAAGAGAGTGACACGGCAAGTGCAATGACAACAATAACTACTGCAACTGCGTCAACTGCGATAACGCAGCCTCATTATCCGCATCCATTGACCTCGGAATCGGCATGCATCAATTTGGGAGGAAACGCATTGATGATGGATCACTCTTCGTTATCGTCCGATGAGAACTGTTACCGTCGTGGTGCTGCCAACTCTGCATCCGGAAACTTGGTTCCGGAGCACTTGCATGTTAATTGACATTGCTTGTTTTTAGGAGTCCCAAAGAAAGCTTTTTTACAATCATTTTAAATTTTAATTCCGTAATAATAATTGGTTTTTTCGTTTTAATTTCGATTAAAATATTTAATGTTTCGTTTAGTCCGTTTCGAATAAGAATCGTATCGACATCACGTCCCAGTTAGCTAAGTTGCTAGTAAAATATGAGTTGAGGTAGTAAACGTACGTATTATATGCATCACAATGCTAGTCTCATCCAAGGAGAAGAACAGATTTCTTAAAACGAGTATGCGACAAACATTCACCGATAATTTATAGACTTGTCGTATATCATGTTTATCCATGTCGAATAGTCGAGTAGATTAGGTTGTAGAAATTCCAGCGTAGCTGTATAAACCATTACCATTTTATCATTTAAATGTATGATTCATTAGTTAATTTTGTATTTATTATTACAATGCAAAGTTGTGCTAAAATTATTTTATAGTTAATTTATTATTATCTCATGTCACGTGATGTCCTTTTTATTCCTAAATAAATTTTTAATTATTTATACCTTTAGGATTACAAGCGTCAACGCGTCGGAATAACAAACAAGTTAGCGAAAATATAAAAAAAAATAATATGCACCTGTACCTATCATGTAAATTATATTAATACTAAAAAAGTGAAAAAAATGTACATTGAAATGATTGGCGAAGAAAATTGGAGTGAAAAATAAATTAATCAAAAAATTATTGACTTTGACTGGTTTCTTACAGTATAAATTCATCTTTAAATATTTCGTATTATTAGCTATTTGGCACTTGTGGAGCATTTGAGCCTGGATCAGAATCTTGACCTTTCTCAGGTTCCGAAGAAGGTGGAGACTCTCGCCGATTTCCATTGCTGGTGCTACCCTGTTCACTAGTTTCTGCCTTGAGACGATACTTTGAAGTTGGAAGACGTTTCTTTTCACCACAGAGTTTGCATGTAATTATCTGTTAAACATTCACGCTTATGTTTTCATTTCATACTTTTATATTAAGCGTACAAAATATAGTAAAATTACTCACAATATTAGGGCTCCCCTTCTTATGCTTATTTTTACGAAGCCGATATGTCGCATTCTCCCCAACATTTAAAATAGCATGACACTTTTTACACATGGATCTCTTCATTGTAAAATCTCTGCAAAAAATACAAATTAAATTACTTGACACATTCCAAAAAATCAGTTTATAAAATGCTTCTAGATTACTTTTTCGGTGCAGTTTTCTCCGTAATCACAGTCAAGACTTGGCCATAATAATGGCTCAGCTCGGGTGCTTCCTTTGCCACCATTTTTCCTGCCTAATAAATAACTTTTCATTAATAAACCAACTTTTATTTAAAATTAAGAAGCAACTCACTTGAAACAAATAGTTTACACGACAAGCGTGCTCATCTCCACGTCCTTTTCCTTTCGCCATTTCACCTTTCACCAAACTTTCACCGGAGAATTAGAAACTGGTACGCCAGTTGGAAATATTTGGACGCAGATTTAGATCCTAGAACAGTACAGATTAATTTGACTTCCTTTTCATACTAATAAATAAATATAATAAATAAATAAATAAATGAAAAACTTACCCTGTCGGTTCCGTTTCTCGGCTTTTTTAAAAAGAAATTTTAAATATCACAACAGTAAAGAATTTAACCATTTGGGAACATTATCTCCCGTGGAAGTCCTCTCCAAAAAATATCATTTCCAAACATTTGTCAAACCAAAACAAACCATCAGCGTCTGAAATTATGCCAAATATCTTCACTCTCATATGATATGATGCATGTGTATAGCATGGCATGGGGAAATAGCATGAGAACTGACCTACTCAAGACTCAAGACTCGAGATTTTCGAGGGTTTTATCAGGATTTTGTATGATACAAATCGACGTCTCTTCCCCAAGGCCAAAGGAATAATGCTGAACGACCAAGAAGTTCGTCTCTTTGCAGCTCGAATGCAGCATAAGCTTATGCGCTGAAACAAGTGGATGGGAGGAAGGGAAGCTTGATGTTTCGTACAAAATGTATCGGCTGGGATAAAGCATAGAATAAAGCAATGCATGTTAGAACAAAGCATAGCTTTTCACTTACCTTCTCCTTCTCCCGAAGAAACTTTCCTTTGGCCTGGATTTTGTGTTTTATTTTAAATTATTGGTCTAAATTAAGCAAATATTTAAATAAAGCAGATATTTAATTTTGGCTTGCGAAATTGATTTTCTTCTTTCTGCATGTTTTCAAACGCGATTCGTGCAAAAACTTTTGAATTTTATACAAATCTTCATCATATCATATTTGTAATTTTACAAAACACGAAAAGAAATAGTATTATTATAAATATAAACGTATATTTTTGGACGGATGCTTATCGATATCCTTTAAGCAACTTGAATTTAACAGAAATGGAACAAATATACATATAGTTTTATACTTTGCTCATTTTGAATATAATTATACAAATCCATAAAATAATTGTAAATATTTTGCATTTGAATTGATTACGTGCTTTTGGTTTCAATCTTGAAAATGTTCATTAGAACATTTCTAGAATAAACGGCATTTTTTACTACTAGGAACTTGAGCTTGAGATGATTTGCTTTGATCGGATTTGTCTAGACGCCAGTGTTGATGTGAGTCTTTTGCATCTTGAGAAGCAAGAGAAAGCTGCTTTCCATTTCTAAATTATAGAAATCAATTATTAAATTTCATTATATAGCTTTTGAATAATTAATCTGTAAGCTCTGGCACGAACCCATTGTATCGAAGGCACATTTCATCCTGACTTTTTATATAGACTATGTCGTTGTTTCCTTGATGTACTCTCTCCGTTAACCAAATCTGACTCGTTCCTTCATTCATTGTCTGAAAGGAAATTATTATAAATTAGAACAAATCTCTGCATTTTATTTACATGCAACCTGATATTAGTGAAAGTTAGTGTTTTTACACACGGAATATAATCTGCGAATATCTTGATAAAACTTATCCGCACCAAAAGCTGCGAATGTATTGGCTCGAAAACTCACGTTATGAATGACGAGACCTTCACCAGGATGGAAGTCCCATACAAGTCGGCTTCCATCGCTGGGCTGCAGTAGTCCACCTATCTTGAACATTCCCGGAGCTGTTCCAAAGTAAGATAAAAATGAGATTCGATTATAAATCGGCCTGACAGACTGTCAGTGACAGGTTGACATATCTTTTAAATGGAGAAAGGCAGAATGACTTTTTACCATCGTCGACTTGTTCAGTCTTAAATAGTTGACTTGACTTTTTTGCAGCAATAACTTTAGCACCGGGTTCTATACTTCCCTTCTCCACTTCAATACTCTGCAGGAAAATAATTACTCGTTTAATTGATTAAATTTGGAGAGTGTTGAAAATTAATTGCTTGCTAAAATGTGAAAAGAATCTTACGCATCTATCCTTATGAACAGTAACGATCTTATAGACAACTCCATGTTGGAAGCCAAAGCTCGAGCCACTTGCCATAATACTATTTTTTAATGTTAGGCAATTCGTTAATACTTATCTAAGCGTGAGAATTATTTCCTTCATGGTCCCACCTTACTTTTCCCTTAAATTTAATCGAAGCCTGCACACATTCCACCCGCACCTCTTTCTCTAACCCAAAACATATACCTTTAGTAGAACATTATTAATAACTAAAATAGGAGTATCATCAGTTGACACCCTTTAATTATCTTCGCATATTATATCTGTTTCGATCACATTTGCTTGCAATAATGCAACAGTAAAAAAAGTATAAATGTATGACAAGGCAAGACGAGGAATGTACGCTTGCCTGCTTTCTTAGCTCTTGTTTTTATAAGTAATTTTCTCGTTTTCTTTCGCTCCCCAGTGCGTACTTGTAGGAATAATTGTTGTTGCGTTGTTGTTGCTGGTATTCAGCCCGAAATCGGAAAACAACCCTTGATTTCAAGAGTCGTTCTCTTCTTTTTGGTTTGAACGAGAGAGATAGGTAATTTTTTTGGTTCATATATTATTTCTTAGGGATTCATCTTCCCTCTTTTCTGTGTGTAGCTTACTTAGCTCTACTGAGCTTACCCCTTTGATGATGTAACTCTGCATGGAATTCAACCAACCAAAAGCTATCTTTTTTAGGTGGTATCATTGTTTCATGCAAGCCCACCCGTCATGAAAAAGAAGTTGACTGGAAAAATATATTTTATATGTACAAAATGGTATAGAGTTGAATAAATTATGATGAGATGAATTAAAAATGAAAAAATTGGAAAACGATATGTCAAATAAAATCAATGCAAATCTTTGTTCATGGAATGAAATAGGTAGTTTCATGAAAAATAGCAAACAAATTCTTGAGTCTATAATAATAGATAATTTACTGTCAATAATATTGCTTTTTATTTTCGTTTGATAATAGGTAATAATGTAATTAATATTTCTTTACACTTGGCATCTCTATTCAATATCATATCACTTCCGTTTGTAAGTCCATTCCAAATAAAGCAACAACGTTTAAAGGCAAATCGGGGAGAAAAATAACTAACTAATTTCAACAAGACTTTATCTGCTCTTTCGAACATTGGCGTTAGCTGCAACTCTGTGGCTTGGTGATTGCCTAGCTTGATGGGCATTATGGCCCGTAATGGGAGGACTACTTCCACCCATAAAAAGCGAATTGCTCAATTTAACGACTAGGCTAAAAATGGTCATTTGTTTCACAGGAACTGTCGTCACTTCCGACTCATTCCCAGCAATGATGAATAGGGGGAACACGATGGCAAACAGAGAACCAGAAATAAAGAAATCATTTGGGCAGTATGTGATAACGCTTAGTGGCAGTCCAAATCCAAGGAAGTAAGGCCAATTCGATTCCAAATACTGAAGTCGTTGATGTAAGGGCCACCCTGAAAAGTTGAAAAAAGAAATTCGCATCAGGATAATGCAACGAGTGTGTGATTCGGGTTATATTTTTATTATCAAGTCAAATTGTTAGATATTTTCGACTTACCCATTTGAACCCATTTGTATTCAAACGAGTAAAGACTATAAAGTAAGCACATGTGAAGAATATACAAGGCATCTGGGAGTGGAGCAGGTAGCGGCATTATCGATAGCATCGTAGCCTGGACAAGAGTGATAACGCTTAGTGGCAGTCCAAATCCAAGGAAGTAAGGCCAATTCGATTCCAAATACTGAAGTCGTTGATGTAAGGGCCACCCTGAAAAGTTGAAAAGACATTCAAATTAAGATCATGCAATTAGTTTGAATCGAATTATAATTTAGTCAAATTGTCAGAATTGTTTTCGACTTACCCATTTGAACCCATTTATATTCAAAGGAGTAAAGACTATAAAGTAAGCACATGTGAAGAATATACAAGGCATCTGGGAGTGGAGCAGGTAGCGGCATTATCGCTAGCATCGTAGCCTGGACAAGAAATAACGCCTGGATGATCAGCGAAAAGAGGTTATCAGCGATGAACGTGGAAATACTTGATATAGGTTTGGGTCGTCCGATTGAGTATTTGTAAGCGAGATTTCCAATATCTTGGAACCATAGCGCATTCACCAGCCGACTCAGAAGAAAGAGGGGAAGGACCCAAAGTGAGTCAAATGTAGTCTTGAGAATCAGTCTTGTGACATACCAATTGGTCTCCACATCCCTTGTGCCCAATATTAAATGAAATAGCGTAACTAAAACAGTTTGAAGAAACGGAAGAAGCACATGATTGAAAAGTATAATTGACAAGCCAAAGACCAGCCCGTTCAGAGTACAGCATTGGACCACCCGATTCAGGAGTCGTGGTTCTCTGGAAAGAAACAAATATAGACAAATGATTTCTCACTCCAACAGTTGACAGTTGATTATCTTTTGCTCACTCTTTTCTGGCACGTTTGCTAAGATTTTGATTCTGTTTAATATTAACATTCTGGAACTGAAGACGATCCGTGTGCGCCTGTGATTGGATGGAGTCAAGACTGTACAGCCTACGATAATACATAAAGTTGGAATTAAAAAAAACTATAAAAAAATTATAATAAATTTACAACTACAAAAATCATTATACCAATATGGTCCCTTTAAGCTATCAATAACTCCCTTCAGTATAGTCCGAGAAACTTCCTGGAAAAAGTAAGTAAAAATTCCAACCACGTTAGCTCCACGTGTACGAGTATCAAGTATAACTACCATATTATTTAAAACATCCTCCTTACCTGGACACTCATCTTTAACTATCCACCTCCAAACCTCCTCGCATAAGCTCACTTCATTTAACTCCTCCCGTTTCCAATCTTGCTTATCAATCTCCTCCAGAGCCTTTTGTCTCCAAAACCTTATCTTAAACCCTTAAATATTTAACTTATCTACTAATTAACACTTATTCTAGAAACCCTACTTAGACCTCTTTACAAAACCAATCTCATAATTTATTGCCAGTTACTGATAAGTTCAATGGAGTCCTTTTTGGAACAACAAGGATAAGTCACACAAAGGAAAGAACTAAAAAAGGCACGAACAAAAAAAGAAACAGTTGCCAGTGCAGCTGAAGGAGACCCAGTTGGTTACCTAAAAATCTAAACCACTCAAATCCAGCACGCTTTTTGGTCACTGTTTTGAGGGCAACGAGAACCACAACAAACTCATCCTTTTTACGCAACCCTTCAAAAGCGTTTACTTTTGCCTGCTTTTATGCTTCTCTCTCGAATGGAACATGATTGAGTGCATTTTTTTTATCCTTAATGCCGTACCCATTCAGTGGACAGCTGAAAAATTTGACGTTTTTGCGCAATTAAATTAAATATTTTTGTTATTGTGGTTTGTGCTAAATGTTATTAGTGGATAAATAATGTGGGATTGATGGGGAAGTGATTTTTTTGTGTAATATTTGGTGTGAAATAGATTGTGTAATTGACAGTGGTAAAAAATAAACAGTCAAAATTGAGAAAGTGTCGAAAATGCTGGAGGAGAGGAGAGTGAGGGAGTTGCTGAGTGGAGTGGACCCTCTCAATCATCACCATCTTCTGCAGCTTCAGCAGTTACAGCAACAAGCGGCGGCGGCCCAACAGCATCAGTCACATCATCATCGAGGTGACAGGGACCATCATCATCACCACCGGGAGAGGGGGGATAGGGAGAGGGACAGAGAGGTTCGAGAGAGGCAATATCATCATTCTTTGACCCAACATAGGGAGAGGGGGGATAGGGATAGAGACAGGGAGAGGGAAAGGGAGAGAGTGGAAAGGCACCAGGAGCAGT
>JAHZMU010001734.1:0-15793 GCA_027743725.1 Rambutsinella grinnellia
TTTTACTACTAACCTACTAAACCAGAAATGCAATTAGTGGAATATGTCTACATCATTTGCATTTAAAAAAAAGCCAATTGTATGAAAATAGGCCCAGTATTTACTTTATCTGAAGAACCCACTCTAATCCAAAATTAGGGATTTGTTAAGTGCCTATTTATGAATCTATGAATTTATGCGATTAACATTTTTATGGAATTATTTTCAAAATAATTAAAAAAGCGGGAAAGCCTTTAATCCTTCCTCTCATTTACTGAAAATCTATTCATTTTATTCTCAATATTTCAATCAAAATTTGAGACTCTTGTAAAATCGAATAGAAGCAACAGGTGTAGAGAGGAAACAGGGTTGTCAAAAGTTTTTCATGCATCGGAGCAAACAAACCCTCAACCTACCCGTCTAACCTGGCTGGTCATCATACTAAAAAAACTGTACGAATTCCTTCTTCCTCCTCAGTATTATTTGGGTAAAAGGCGATCAACCACTTTGCACCGATCACACACCTCCCATTCTTCTCTATGAACGTTGTTGCCAAACAAGGAACAGTTTCACTCGAAAAAAAATTGGAAGGAGGTGAACCAGCTTTATAGAGAGAGAGAGATGAGCTTAAGATATAAGAAAATTATGATGGTTTGAGTGGATAAAGGGGGAAAGAAGAGCATTTGGGTATAGGAATCGGTTAGAAACATCCTGTCAGGTAAGTCAGCTAACCTAGAAAACAGCTTGAGAACCTCCCTGCCTCCCTTTTTATAACCTGTTATGTTCTCTTCTCGAGACGAGTGTAAAAGGAGATAAAAAATCTATTTCTCCTTCCCAACAACAGCTCCTTCCATTGTGCCCATCTCTTCCACCTTTTCAAATGAAACTCTCTCTTCGTGTCACTGAAAACCGCTTCGCTTTAAGGGTTTTCTCATACAAAGGAAAACGGACTCACCCTCAAAAAAAAGAAACCTGATGCATTCTCATCTCTATTAAACCGTGCAAAGTCTCAAGTGATGCGAAAGCTGGTGTAGAAATTATGTTATAATGTAAATTATTCTGGCTTTATTTAATTTTTTTGATAAGCCTAATCTCCAAAATACCATAAAGGAAAGAAGAAATATTTTCCAGGAATTTTTTCGCTTCTAAAAAAATACCATCATCGTCAGCATCATCCTCCGAAAAGTAAATATGGCAGGATAGCATCCACGGAGCGAGTGGAGCGAGAAACGGAAAATGGATTATTTTCCACAACTAGATATTATGGCGGATGGTTCGGTGATATTTTTTGTGTGATTTCCTTCAAGCTCACGTTTTCTTCAAGGGTTGTTGCAATGCTCATGGAGTATATGGATGGAGATGCCCGAGTGAAAAAATCCACCTTCTCCAAGCCACCTTGAAACTACCCAGTAGAGTGTATGCAAGCCGGGATTACTAAGCAGAGGGGGATGATGCATCATCTCCATCAGACTTTTCAGAAGCTCAGGTAACACAAGATGGAATGGAATCGATGTTGTTCTCTATCGTCAAGTGTGTGTGGTGCGATTTGAATGGAGTATGTAAAGACCCGGGAGGCGTCTACTTCTTCCATCACGGGAGAGAAGAATGCAACTTGGTATGTTCCATTAAGGTATGAGTAGGTAATGCCTTTCAAATATTTTATATCAAACAAATCGTTAAGGCCTTTTCTCAAAGGGAGTTTCCTCCCGTCTCATATTTACATTTTAATATAATTTAGCTTAGCATAAAGCGCGAGTGAAAAGGTCTTTTTTTCGAAAAGGACTTGATTCCTTCCCCTCTAGCCTTTTTCCATTAAATGCAACCCATGTTGGGGATGACGAAACGGGCGAAAATTCCCTACTTTATGCTGTGGCATGCCCCACTCTGGTTCCCACACTGCCATGAAAAGTATTTTTTCAAGACGAGAAACTGGCACTTCTCTCCCTGCTCTGCTTCTTTCTTTGACCGACGATCCGTGGAAAGGTGGTGGCATGAACAAAGCAAGGAATTTTCAGGGAGAGAGCTCCATCTTCTCTCTCTTCCCTCTCTGCTCACTCGTCATGAACAAAAATATTTAGTAGGAATCCTCTCTCTCTCTCTTCGATTATAGACACAACATGTAAAGGTAATAAGCTTATTAGGTTGCATATTTTTTTAACAATATCACAGAGAAAAGCTGACATTCTCCTCTCACATTTTTATCGTTTCAGGGCCAGACATGCAAAATACTTTGAAGCTGATACCTTTTTTAGATGCCACTTTTATCTGGTAAACGTGAACATGTAAAAAAGCGCATGAGCCTAGAAGCACAGCAGTTGATGGATGATGAGACGTGGAAAAATATTGTAAAAATTTTTCTTTGCCATTCTGTCAAAAGAGCTAAAAGCTCATAAGATTTTTGTGAAGAATGAGGTAAGCTATTTCATAGCTGGGAGCAATGCTAGTACTGATATGATGACTATGAAGGGAAAGGCCTTCGTTACATTTTATCAGAGGGAGGCTGGTGCACTTTTTGATTGCCTTGAAAACCCTTTTTGCTAGAGTGGATGAATGATGTTGTTCGAAAAGGATTGGCTTTTCAGATCCGAACTGAACTAGCCAGGGTTGCAACGCAGCCATTCCACAACATTATAAATGGCGATAAATGGCTTAGCAAATGACATTATGGACTGAGTAATCATCGAAGAAAATCTGCAACTAAAATATAAATATCCATCTCGTAATAGACTGACACTTGACATATTACTTTTAAAAATGTGTAAACGCATCACTGGGAAATATGATGGAAAATAAATAACTCATTTGAGTGGAGAAACTGTTAAAAAATAAGTCGAGGAGGGATAATGACAACTTGATTTTCCTCCCACCATCCATTACATAAACGCTGAAGCATATTACAAAAAAGATATACTCAACAATCAAACATGGCCAGAATCTCTCGCTACTGATTTTTTTCGCATGCAAAAAAAATATGGGATAGACTTGCCACGTGTTTCAAGTCATCAGCTAACGAGTAAATGAGAGGCTATGGAAAAGTAACAATCAAGTGGTAACAACTTTTGCAGTTATTTTCTTTCTTCGAAGGTTGTAGTCTTGAGAGAGGGCGACAGAACTCAAGCCATTCTGAGCTCGTATAGTGGCCCATGAGCTGTCTAGCAATTCATCTTATGTGAGTGTGTGCCTGCAATAAACATTATTACCTACTGTCATCAACTAACGCTTTTTATGAGCTTTGTACAAACTCCAAAAACTTTATCACCGACTTCTCTCTCGCATCTGGTAGAGCAAAATATGATCCAATGCCCTTCATCAAAATCGACAAGGAAAAAGTGATCGAAAAATTATAAAAATTATGACCATTAATAAAATCAAGCAGTGTGACTCGTCTTCAATATCTCATTATGTAATTGAGTTTGAAGTAATTAAAATTACTTTGTTTTCTGTCTTCACTCAAAGAAGAAAGGAGAAGTAAAGATTAAATGTTTAACAGGCGCCAGCTTTTCTTTAGTGACTTCTATTTTTATTTTTCGTATGCGCTAAACCTTTCTTAAATTCACAACTACTTATAATCATCACAGGTATGAACATGATAATCCTCCCATTACAATTTAATTTCAAATTATACTGTAAGCCCAACATGGAATTATCTAGTTCAGCTCTACTATTATCCTTTTCATTCGACTAGATTCCGTATATAATTAAAATGAGTTTTCACATTCATCGTGTTATCGGCACGTTTAAACTTTTATAAGCCGAAAATAGCAAATATAATTGTTGAGTGTAGTCGTAATTTTATTAATTTTTTAAATAATAATTCTTATTCCTACAGTATAATTTTTTTCTTTGTGGGAGCTCCCCGAGAGCACAGATCAAGTACATCAGGTTCATTCATTACAAGCTCATTTGTGAAATGGGTTTTGCCTTAGCTCACTTTTTCCTACGCGTAAACATGTGCGTATAGTAATTGTACTCACGCACAAGTGCATACCTTACGCATTGTAGATATGTATATCTCTTATTTTCCAACTTGTTTCGTAAATTTCAACTTGCTCAAGTTTAAATGAGCAAGTTATAATATTAATGTCCTCATTCCCGTTAGATCTTGAAAGGTGGCCCTTGATGTTAATATCAGTCTTATAATGATAACATCCACAGAGGTTGACATACCCACATGGGTGTAATTAGATGAGCCTTATATATTGGAAAAATTACAATAGAACTGTTTCAATCAAAGCATAATCTTGCCAAGAGTCAATCAAAAGGAGGAGTGCATACTGAAATGCGTAAGTGGTTTGGCTTGGCTATCTCCTCACATCTTCCAACTCTGCAATTCAGTCAACGACCGAGTCATACATTAAATCCCAGTGACGACTACTGCGCTCCCTCAATAATATAATTAATCAGTGGAGTAGTTCCCCTACTTCTGCTAGACAGGTCAATATGTGACTGTGTTTCGAAGGAAAAGATCTCGGGAACCAGCCACAACTAATCGCTATCCTACTCCTTAGCAAGAAAAAAAACAAGTGGTTGAAGCCTTTTGCGCCATGCAAAAACCAGAGAAGGACAGACTAGATTTGCTTCAATTTAATGCTCACTACACACACGGATTTCATAAGGCAATGAACGTAACCAAAAGTGGCGAAAAATCTTTGCCAAGAGAGCTCTCTCAAAAGATATCGAAGCAAAAACCTAAAGAACTTTCAGAGCTCACTCAATCTCAGTTTCTATTCTTATTTCGCTGAAATGATTTTACTTTAATCTACCCTCATATATATGATAACTTGATTTGTCAGAATTTTTTTCAAGAGAAATACCATATTTTTCTTACGTTCAACATGCAAACTACATTTATCTTTCGTATGGTGTGAAATGGGAGGTAATTTAAACGCAGTGGCCGTTACTATTCAGAGCAAACTAGGTAGTTGCATCTTGCAAAAACACCTTTTTACTATGATTGTTGATATTTTTCTTTTTGGGGGTAGCTACTCCCTCTGCACAAGTAGAATTACAAATTTTAATATGATACGCGTGTGTCCAAATCCCTCATTAAGAAATTACTTGAGAGCGTAAAGCACAGGATAAGAGAGAAATTGAGATCTTGTCAGAATCATTTGTTTCCAACTGATCCCAACTATGATCTCTTAAGTGCTTATCTTCGACGGAAGAGTGGTTGCAATTTTCTGGTAAATACCTTGTTTTCAAATGGTCATGTTATCGACGTTGTTCCTGTTAAGTAACTATATTAATGAGCTAATTCCTTCCTCTCTCAAATCCCTCAAATTTACCAAGATAACAGTCTTGTAAAGCAATTATTTCAGATAAAGATCAAATCATTTTATTGCATAAAAAAGTAAATTCTCAGCATTTCCGGGACACTACATCATACTAATGGGGAAAATTAGATGTTTCCTTAACTTTTTTTGAGATGTGAATTGGGTTTGAAATTAATTCAAGCGTGTCAAAATCTGATTTCAATATTTTTCCTTAAGAACGTTTATAAAAGACAAAACAAATATTTATATAAAAATTTGAGTATAGGCAAAAGTGTTATAGTTTTTATCTGTTGACAACTCTTAAAAAATTCAATGTGACCTGATCACCTATCAAATATTATTCCTTAATTTAAAATTTAAAATGGCATTTCACCCTAAGCAAAAACGTTCGGCTCGATTTATTCCCGCTAAATGAAATGTTAATTTGAAGCGACGCCAGAAAGGAGGACGATTGAAGATTAGCATAAGCCGTTACGTGAGTGCAACAATGTTGATCAGATGAGAGAACATGCATTAGCGTCATGAAAAACACGAGATTTTATATTTCCACACGGAGCGTAGGATACGACAAGGTCAAAAGTATTGTAAAAGGGAGCTCACTTTTAAACCCATATGCTTACACGAAACCTAATAATTTTTCAATTAAAAGAGATCCCGACAAAACAAAAGGGTAGCAGAGGAAAAAATCATATCGTGAAATACGCACATTGTCAACCCATTTTTTTCTAAGTAATATAGTTTATTACAAGGGATTACACACTTTTCATTTCATTCCCATCCTGTTCTCTCACATCTCTTCATCTGATGAATAAAATGTCGGTGAATAAAAGCGTAATCGGGTTGATCAAAGATAATTAAAAGCAATGATGAAATCATAATTTCCACAAAGCAAACTACAATGATTATACAATCTCGAACGGAAACTAATGAAAATGAACGTGAAGGGGTATATACCCGCGTGTGTGGATATTGCCGAGAGATTTTTGATACGCAGAAGAGAAAAAAATTGGTAGAGTGAAATCGTCTTAAAAAGTTACAGGGCCGAATAATAACAATATAATAATGTTCAAGTGGGATTGGGTGAAGTAAAAAGGCTGTAATCACAAGACATTTCCCATTCGGCTGACCTCTTTTCTTCCAACTTGAGGGGAGTTATGAGCAGTTCATGTGATGATGATGGTGGTGGATCAACCTATGTAATAATGTATTTTTCGAGACCATCCTTTTCGCCATTGTGGTAATTTCTGCAGATTGTGTGTCAATTGAGTGGATCTGGTCAGCTCAGAAAAAAACTCTTTCGTTTTCATTTTTCTTCACGCAGCAAACCAACTGCCTCTCCGTCCAAGAGAGCGTAAAAAGTAGGGTTTTCGCCATAAAGGAAGTTGTCGTAATTACGTAGGGAATCACTCCCCAAAAGATTTTTTCTCTGCTTAAAGGCGGAATGTCAAAATGCGAAAATGTAGGCAACAGGATGCCAAAAGTTATAATGCAAGAAGTAAAATGGGTATCTGCAAGTCTCCCTGACTGAATTATGCGGAAAAAAGTGATTGCGAAGATAGATGTTGGTCAGCAGACTACAAAGATTTTTTATAGAGGAAACCTTTAAAAAACTTGGAATCAGGTTTTTCAATGCAAATACGCCAGTGTGATAAAACTATGAGATTAATAAGACTTGTAGAACTGCATAGCATAATAACCTAGTAGGAAGGTAAAAAACGTTAGATTTCTTCAAGGTTTGAATGTGCATCTAGAGAAACCCGTAATAGGGTGAGATGATCATTTTATTCTAATCGTGCTAGTCTGCGACAAAACTAAAGTCTGCCCCAGCAATACCAGCTTGTACTCTTCCTCTCATGGTTTTGGTCTGAGGGTTGGAAGAAATGAGTAAACTTTTGTGGCAAAACTTGTTTTCCTTATTAATGCCGAAAGTTTTATTCTTTTATTGCATTACGCACATTATCAACGAGTCAAGACATGTGTAAAAATGTCCACCTACTAACTTCCATAATGTCTTCAATATGAGTAATCAGCTTTATAGGAAGGAGAATTGTCACTTCCTTGATATTAAAATTTAATACAGTTTCGGATAAGTCAGCAGTGTTTTTTGTAGGTACTAAAAATGTGAGATAAAATATGTATCATGTTTAATTAGAAAAGAGTATGATCATCCTAAACTGAACCGGATTAGGAGGGAGCGGGGAGTAATAAAACGTAAATTGCCGGCACTCGTCACAAGCTCATTTTGTCCTTTTTAGAACAAAGAAGCAAACATTGATGGTGAGAAACGCCAACACAAACAGGTTTGTAAAGAAGGGACTGGGTTAGAAAGTAGCAGCCGGCGAGTGCAAAATTCGGGTTTTCTTTGCCCGTCTCAACGAGAAAACGTCTTTGTGCAAGAGAGGAGCGACGGGAGTGACAAGAGAGCGGAGTGGTTACTTCGTCGCATGTTTCACTTTTGCGCGATAGCTTCAAGGCATAAGTTGTTCCACTTCTGATCAACACGCTTGGAACGAGTATCATTGCAGATGGGCAGGGGTCTTAACACATTTTTTGCATTCTGCGATTGTAAATCTATCAATATTTAATCCGCATGGAATTAAGATTTTTGTTACAGAATCATTTTTCTACACAAAAATAATCCTTTTCATTGCTCAACGCTTGTATCAATATCTCGCAAACTTATCAACGTCTTAATAAAATTTCTTGCTTTGTTGGCACGTCCAAACGCAACAGCTAAACATCATATGTACAACTCCCCCATTAGCTATATATAAGCCATCACTTTCCGTTTTCTTTAGGAGTAAATGAGAGCAACTTAATCGCTACTGTTTCCTTGTTAACAAATAAACTATGAGCAGACGTGATTTGGGCGCATGAATCACCAGCGGATTGGCAAGCTTAAAAATAAAAGCTAATTTCCGCATACCAGCTTCCACCAACTCGATGCAATGCAAAAATATAATTATTGTAGAACCTAAAACATTCCCTTATTTCCCACTTAGACATATTTTGCAATAAATCCAAACTCCTAGACGAACTACGTACTTTCCTAAAAGTCAGATTGGGCAAGCTCATAAAAACTATGAATAACTGTTAATTTTTGTCCAATGTCAATAAGTCTCTTAAAGTATTCATCCGGATTATATCTTAATGATTCTATTCATTTTTTTTCTACAAGACGGTGGAACATACAGTGCCATTAGCTACACTCCTATTTATTTCCTTTTCCTTCTTTAATCCCATTTCCCGTTATTTCTCCAAATGGGAGTTGTAATAGGAATATCTGGTAAGACGTAGTGACCAGAAATGCAAATATAAGGATTCGATATCCTTCGCATTTCTCTGACACAGTCATCATCAAACATTTGAGAGTGGTAATATAAAAGATTTTTGTTTTTCCTCTCCAGTCCTTCTTTTTCTCAATTAGTTTTAAGAAGCAAACACCGATTAGTGAACTTTAACTGTCTAGACGGATTTCGGGATGAGTTGGTGTGCTAATGGAGGAATGAATAAAAGCGAAAAACACAAGTAATTATCCCATTCAGTATTTTCTTAATGCCTTCTACTCTCTCATATTAGAATTACTTTAGTAATTCAGTAAATTAGGGAGAATTATCTTCACCTTCTATCACCACTTTTGTAAGGGAAAAGAGAAGAAACATTTACAGCTGCACTGTCCTCAATGGATTGTCACTTGGTTTTACCTGAGAGAATGGGTAGATCATTACCAGGATGAATGAGCTCATCAATGAGATGCTCTCCACTCTTTTTCTCCTAATGATGATTCACAAAAGCACTTTGAAATTATTTCCTCACTGGATCATCATAAACATACTAGCAAAATTGTTTTCTTCATTTGCCCATTCGCATTTAAAGCTTACTTTCTTCGGGTGATAGCTTTCTAACTCAGGAAAAACCTAATTATGCCATCCACGTATAGTTTGTACTAATCTACCAAGTATTTTTATAAAATGACGCAATAATCTGTGGAGCCATGAAATCCAGGAAAAAATTCCATAAAACCTCATTTAGAGAAATGTCAACAAATTCTCATCCTCATCACATTCCGATATGAGTGGGGCTAAAATCAAATCACAAATGGCTAGTATTGCTCAAACCTTATTCCCATTTCATATTTGAGTTGACAGAATAGTTTAAGTAAATAGAAGTCGGTGATGATGATCTATCTCTTATTTTACAATTCCCAAAAAAACTTTTCCTGGTTCCTTCTTCAAAACTAGTTGGACTTTTTTTCTCTCAAATTTTCCTCTCTTCCAGACGGGACAAAAACGCACAGAATGGATTACAAATTTTTGGTGGAAACGCCTCACATGTTCATCGAACCCAGTTAGCCCACTCTGTGGTCTGTTTGTTTTTTGGGGTATTAATAATTTATATTGAGTTATGCTTATCAGTATTAGCATTGGACGATGATAGTGCGATGATCCAAAACCTAAGTTTATTGGCCGCTATGTAAGCGAATGAGAGAAACTGGCAAACAAGCGGATGGAAAATGTGGAGCTAGAGAGAGCTGCGGGTTTTAACTTGATGGAATAATTACGACACACGAACGAATTGCACTGGGTGACTGGGAAAAATGAGAAATAATTTAATAAAAAAAGGAGAAATGTCGCATATTTACCTAGTAAGTGTGCAAGTGCCTTTCCAGGAAACTTAAGCATTGTGATGGGTGGCTCAGGTAGTAAGCCTGAAACACCATCATCACTATATTCCTGCGTTAAATCCCTTCCTGCTTCTTGCGCTTCTCGGAAAGCTTCCAATTTTAACTTTTGATGTCGTTTACTCGCCAAATGTTCTTTAATCCGGTCTGACCTAGCGCCAATGGACTGACAGCAGAAGCGACAAACTAGGATCCGGACCAATTGCCCATCCCGAATTATGGAACGGGAAGTGAAATCCACCCGGTTCTCCGAGGCGTATTCATCCACGCCCTTCCGTTTCCGCCCGTTTCCTTTGGTGGGGCGTCCACCATGGGACAAAAACAAGTGTGACATGACTCCCCACTTGGTTAACTACTCCGCCTTACTTTTTATCAAAAAAGAGAAAACCAACTTATATATGAACCGTCAATATTCCGAAATTCATTAAACACTTTCAAAACTTTTTCTATGCAAATATCACCGTTGCTGTCTCACTCTTTAAATTTCACGTGTTCACGGTGAAAAATCAACAAGTTTTGCTGACAACGTTTCAAAAAATTAATACAGAAAATTCTTAAAGATACTCTTATTTTTTCTACACATATCCGTTCAAATTTCTCCAATACTTTCTCTTCTGGAAGTAAATTATATTTTAAAACAAAAATCTCTTTAAACGCTTTACAGTCGTTTCACGTCAATTATCAAGTAGAATTGCAAGAAAACTATCACTTTTCATATAAACATTTTCTAGATCACTCACACAAATAGTGTCACAAAGAAGGTCACACCACAAGAAAGAAAGAAACTAGCTCAAGCTACAATTCTGGAATGATTCTCATGGAACATGAATGTCATGTGTAAAAGAAAGCTTCACGTAGAAAGCCACCTCCTTATTCCAATCTAGGTCTTTCCAGAGGAGGAGGTTCCCAACCAGAGAAAAAACTCATGAAAACATGATGCTCTTCGGGTGGAATGCAAAAATCAACTGAAGTTCAGACAGAGTAAGTGGCTGAATCGGGTACAACACTCACGCACAGGCTCACATGCACTACATGCGACTCGCTCAACACAGCTTTAACAGGTAAATACATGAGGGAGAAGGGCGAAAAGAGGATGTGAGCGTAACCACTTGCTTCAAACTCTCACAATACGTATCTCGCGAACCTCTTTACGCCGCAACGTTATTGGGTTGAGAGAGAAGCGGAGCCACGAACATTTAGAATGCGTAGAACGTTACCAAACAATACATTTTCCCAGCTCCGCACTACTACCCATCCCTACCAGCCCTGTTCGAACTTATCTCAAAGGGACCTTCAATACATGAATCACCCTGTCTATTCCCTACTCCTACACTATCTGCATTAACATAGCTTAAGGGCTTAATAACCCTTAGGATTCATTAAAATTCAAATGAGTTGGGGATAAAATCCGTGATCGATGATAATAATTTGCCTTATCAACTTCATCCCAGATTCCAGTATTTTTCCTTGCATATGGTAAATAATAAGTTGGGATAATAGTTAGATTGTCTTCCGAGTTGAGAAAAGACAAATAAAATGCAGATAAGACTATTCTCACGTAAAAGTTTTTAGAGTTGGACTCTTACTCTGATTTTCCTTACTTTTGGACATGATAAAGGCTCCCTATAAAAACGACTTGGGTAATCACCACAAACGGGAATGCCGGGGAAATACGTTCCGTGCTCTACTTAAAAGTCAAGACGAGAATGCGATATTGTCCAACCATTTGGTAAGCAAAAGTTAAAAGGGTCATAGTCCAACGTCGTCATCGTAGCCGCCAGGAGAGCTATTGGTAAATATGTGGTTTTTCGTAGATGAACTGGACTGACTGTGTCATATGAAATGGCTTATATGTGAGTCACGCAAGTAATCTATTGGAAGTGTTGGAAGGGCAGGAAAGGAAGCATCTCAATTAAACATTTACCCGAAGATAGCAGAAAGTTGAAATGTTGAGATTAGCCATTTAAAACTTTCTGTGCTTTATTTGTTTCCTTCGCACTTATCTCTTATGAGAGAGGCTAAGCTGAAGCAATAAATGTCAGGAGACATTTCCCTCTTTCCCGAGAAGGACTGAAATATCGGTAGAATCCGTTATCCCATCATCATTATCATTGGAGGAAAAATATGTTTTTGACAATGCTCATCTTTCACAAGACAAGACGGGTTTACCTGCAAGTATTTATGAGTACCTAAATAGTTTGTGCCTTAGTCTATCCTACCATTTCAAGTAAAAACGGGAAGGAAAAAAGGCAATAAAATAATGGAGTGATCCATCAATACTCGTTTAGACCTTTTACGTTTATCTAAATGCAGAAATTGTTTGCTTTTGCTCCAGATATTTTTTCCCTGTGTCTTTACACTTCACACTTCGAAAGAATTTTTCCTTGCAAGGAAGTAAGAGAAGGGAGGGTAGTTTTCCTCGTCTTGACCACCGAATATGACGGGTCTAAACCAACAGTGGTTGTCGTGATGATGGTGAAGGTGAATAAAGCCCTTTTATCAAGACTCAAGTTCTACGACCTTATTTTCAGAGGGAGAAAAATCATTCGATTGTCAAACACGGAGGAAGATATGGGTAAAATCTACCCACTTTTTCTTAAGCTTTTACATGCTGAGTAAGAAGGGATGGAATAAACCGTCTAGAGATAGGACCGGGTGTAAAACCCACTTTTCTAAAGTATGCAGTGGGAACAATATCATCCCTTGAATAATTCTTGCTACTTTTCACAAGTTTGCTTTTACAATCTAGAAATGGCATTCGGTGGAATGTCTTTATATCCTTCGGGAGTACTAAATATTTTGAAAAAGAATGCAATTTACATATTTCAGATGTGTCAAAAAAAGCTATCTGAAATAAAGCAAAAATATGAAGAGAAACGCTATCGAAAAATATTTCTAAATTCGGATTTTACGTATAAACCGAGTATTAAAATATGAGCTGTGAGCTATGTAAAGATGACTAGGGAAGAAGTATAATCTTCCATGAAAAAGAGGGCAAGAGGGACCATCCAAATACCTTATTTCTTTCCCGGAGGCAAAACCTTTCTGAAAAGCTCTTTCTTGACCATGACGGCAATGATGATGGTATTCTCTCCCGTTTTGAGTTCGAAGTGTAAAGTGGGCAAGGTGGACGCAGATAAAATACTTTGCCTTGGAATATTCAAAGTTTTATATGCGCATCTGGGAAAATTCCCCAAAATTGGAAAGCTTTTTCAGATAGAAGGTTCATCATCATTACCACAAATAAAGGAAATTTTTGCTTTCATGAGAAAATTCCGACGAGCACGAAAACGCTCCTGTCAATTTAGCCAGTGCGGAGAATTCTCTCTGATTATTTCATGAAAACAAATTTTATTCGGCTGACTCCTCCATGCAACTATGCAACAGCGGCTTTCTCATCCAGAGCTGCAAAACAGTAGAATGCATGAAGCTATTAACCAGCCAGGGAAACTTTTTGGTGGAGTGATGCAACCTGTACTCTTCATAATAAAAAAGCAGCCATCTTTTACAAGAGCCACTATGCGTAATCCACAAAAAGGGGCGTTTCCGGGAGGGATAGCTTGTGGGAGTGTATCATGATAATAATGACGATGCTCTTAGAGCGCATGAGGAGGAATCTTTTTAGGTGACATCAATTTAACAGTCATGCATTTTCTAGGTTTTGCTCACTCTCTGCGCGCTTGCTTTTTTTTACAAAGAGTTGTATACTTTTGCAAAAAATAATTTAGGGAGGGTGAAATGCCCGGGCAGGATGTCACACCCTTTGCTAAACACACTATTTTCCTAAAATGCCCTCACCCTTACAAGCAGGAAAAGGGACGAGAGAAATTTCTCACGAAAAACATTGCTAATCTAAATTTTCAAACTTTGTCTTGTCATACTGATCATCTCAGATTGCTCAAAGTTTTGTCAACTTTCGTGTTTGAAATTTGCCAAAGGATCTGACTTTCAATGCGGGTCTTGTATATATGTCAGAATAAGAGAAATGTTTTGAGCCACACCCTTTTTTCCTGTTCAAGTGTCTTTCCTTCAAGCTTATCATGAACTAGATTTGCCACTCTTTCATTATCCAAAAGGGCCCGAACCGGGTATACTTATTGCATGTCATAAAAGCATTTCTAATTTCCTCCAACCTGTTGGTCGTCAGGAGTGAAATTAAGTGGGAAGTGAGTTGGAACGTTCTGCATTCACCATTGAGAAAAAAGGGAAAAGAGCTAAAACTCTTTCCCCTCTCCTTTACTGAAAGAAGGTTGATATTATTGTTCACTCGAGTTGAAAAATGGGCACAGCAAAGTATTTCGAAAAAGAACACGTCTCGCGTCTGTTCATCTCGGGTGTGCTAAAAGGAGCTTTATCGAGCGTTGCAGACTCATATCATCAAGTGATCACAAAACAATGTGTACTTCCACCAGATCCACCACCCCAACCGAACTATATCGTCACCGTAACAATATAAATATTTTCGTTCTGAGAGAGAGAGTGAGTGAGTAAAAAAGTCCAAACTAAATGTGTACGAACAGGAAGGCTGAAATAAGAGGGGAAAATAATAATGCATATATGGCAAACACGCTTTTACCCTATCAACAAGTTAAAAAAAGCCAGGACATAGGAAAGTGCCACGGGAAAGACTAATCAACCTGTTACTTGAGTCTGTACTTTGTTCATCTTTTTGCATGCGAGCAATACTACTGAGTTTAGGCGAAAAATCAAATCCGGTTCTGCTTTTTTTGGGGACTTTACTAGAAATCATTTTGAGAGATGTTTTGTGAATTCGGTTAAATTTTTATTGGGTAGTTGTTGAATATTGCCATTTTAGAATTTTAGAAAAAAACGCGTTAAAGAACCTACATCCCTAGTCCCGTATAACTAATGCTATTGAAATGAAAATGAAAACAGGCTGAATATAAATTGTTTCATTGAAAAGGGAAGTTAAAAAACACAATTATTTCTCCGCTCCGTCCTACCTTTATTCTCCGTCCCCGTGTATGAATACCTGTGCTAATGGGAAAAGGTGAGAGTATCCGAGAGCGTTGCTCGGATTCCATTTTGTGTATCCAGCACACACATTTTTTACAAGGGAAATGGTGTTACACTTGCCTGATCTCATTTCATTCTAGTCACTTCCATCACGGTGGCTTTTTTCATACTCATAGAGACTGATCCTTGTTCATTTGCGGGTTTTGGAATCATATTTTCTCGTCTTCTATATCAGAATCTACGGTGATGTTTACCTAGTCATTGCAGGTAGAGCCGTCCTTATTTTTACGGTAACATTTTTACAGCCCATTGTCTGCCCGTACATTCTGTACGGGAATGGAGTGAGCTCTGAGCACACACATGTCTTCATCTCTCATCATCATCTCTCCCACCTTCCTCAGTCTATTTAACCAGCCGGTACCTTACCCTACCTAACTATCCATCCGCATCCAAAATATTATTCGCTCTCGTCCACACAAGTAAAAAAAAACACTCCTGCCTGGTATTTTCGAGCTTCCTCTATTCCAAAACTTTTTTTATCCTCCGTGGAGCCATATCAGAACAAGGCGGGTTTGCTGAAAGAATAGTAACCAAAAAATATTTCATGCCCGGTTTCTATTCTTCAAGAAATGTACATGTTAACAAATTGGTGCTATTTTTTTCGGGACGTATAAACGTAGACATTTTCTAGTCTTTTAAATAATTAGTGTTTGAACTTTGTCATTTCATAGCAAATGTATTCAAGAACGTCATAGTAATTTCGGGTTTATGCTGATAGCACAAAATGAAAGTTTTTAAGTGATGGCTCATGTTGTACACACAGCAACTTTCAGTTCCATGCTAATAGCACTGGAATGGCGGAGTCAGTGACTTACAACTGACG
>JAHZMU010001735.1:0-10284 GCA_027743725.1 Rambutsinella grinnellia
TCAAATGGTTCTTTTAAGAAATGACCTTTGACGAGTCACCATACAAAGTGTAGAGATATGAGTTACAAGTTTAACAGTGTAACTGTTATATGACCTAGCAAAATTATGCTATTAATTCAGGATTTCTCCAGTAATCAAGTAATCCACTTTCATCCTACGGGATTGCCCAGAATTGGTAAGATTTTTAGACTTTAAATTACTTTCTGCCTAAAACCATTATCTTATTTACCTGGAAACAATTTAGTGACTAGACATAATTCGTTTTCATCATCACAGATAAATTTCCTACCTCCACATCTCTTTCATATTTGTGCAAAACTTATCAGCAACAATCATTCCACTCTTTGGACAAAACTTTCCTCGCAAAAATAGATTAGAGGTTGAATTAGATGATGCTAATTGTAAAAGTGAATCGAGATAACTCTGATTTGAGACTTTGGAACTGTCAAGCTGTACAATTATGATAAAAACGTGGACTCATTAGTCATTCATTAGTCATTAGCGGCATAAGCAAGCATGATTGATGGGTGGTTGTCCATATTTTTTTACTAATTAAATAATCATGTTCAGTTCAGCTTCGCTACAAATAAATTGAATAGGTTGGCCTAAGGATTAATATTTATTTTTAAAAATGCTTAGCTTGGCTATTTCATAACGTTTAGAAAATGAATAGAAGTGAATGGGTTGGTTTGTATTCTTAAAAGACAATTCCATTCTTCTATGAACAAAATGATTGTAATTATGTGAGTATATTAGGGCTAGAAAAACCCAAAGCCTTTTAATTCTTTGGGAAAAAGAGGATTTGGATTACTCTTCAGCTTCATCATCGCATATAGCTTTGAATGAAGTGATTGATTAAAAGGTTTGTCGTAGTTTTATGAGATATTGCATATCACATTTATGTCCCGTGTTCTCTCCATACGATAATGAGTTAGGCATCACCATAATAATTACTGGTCAATCGTGTTTATAGCGTTAGCTTTGATGACATGTTGATGAGCTTCCAATCATTATATGACAATGAATGGTAACCACAAGGTTAATATGTACGAGTATGATACTTGAAGTTTACACAAGTAAATGGAAAGAAAAGACATGAATGGCTGTAAAAGGTTGGAGATATGAGATTAAAGAAAAAACTTGCATTGAATAATGACAACGATTTACGTTTGAACTAATTTCAGGATACATTTGGTTAGGAGTGAGAAACTGCTTGTCTCTGTCAAATTTTAGTACATTTTTAGTTTTCAAGTGAGAAAGGCTGGGTTCAACTTTAGGTGAATAATATTATCTTTAATAATAATAACAAGAAAAAGGGTTTAGATTTCAAGTGTGTTTTGGCTGTGAAAAATGTTTGTGTTTTCTGGAGAAGGATCCAAGGAAATAAATTGGTAATGGATTGGGTTCGGGGGAAAGGAAAATATTTAGGTAATTAGAATATGTTGGAGTTTTTCAGAGTTAAAATATTTTAGTAGAAAATGTATAGCTTGCGAGTAGGTCAGGTATTCAAGATGGCCCAATTGTAAAAGAAATAGATTGGTTGTTAGGTGTTTGTAGATTGAATTGAATTATTTTTCAGAGTACACGCCCTGCGCGCATAAAAGTGCATCAAATATCATATAAGTAGGACAATCTTGTGACAACTTTCAAGTTGAAATGCTATTTGATACAATCATATTTACATTCTTGATTCTTGACGCATGTAAAATCAGTGGAGAAATTTTTAATTACCAATTAAGATCCTAAGAAACTTATGCAGATGGTATATAAGTGGATAATTAAATCTAAATCAATTTTATAGCTATTGGCCTTTTCCATGATCGTTAGTAAATGATTTTTATTTAAAAATTTGAAAATATTATTGAAGAATTGCACTTGAAATGAATAAGTGGGTTATTTAACTTTTAATCCTTAAAAGTCATAAAAGCTCTCCGCATTTTCTAATCTATATCGTAAAATATATGGGAGCAATGTCATGAATGGTTTAATCTTGAAAGCTTTTGCACTTCATTCATTGACTAGGTTAGACCTGTAAAAATTAGTGTCAATGTGAATAGTGCAGAGTTTGAGAGGAAGTTGATAAGAGATATGTGCATATTAACGATATTCCGATGTCCGAGACAGAGTAAAAAGTGAACGTCGGTAGTCCTCATTAAACTGCATTTATTGCTAAGGATTACGTGAAATAGCTTCATTCAGAGACAGATGAAATGGGAGACGTAATAATTAAAAGTTTGCCTCGTCTGCAAGAAATAGGCTGAGTTGTTATAAAAATCTTAAGTCATTAGAAGGCGGACAGATGTAAGACTGACCGCAAAGCGGCGGCGGCAGCGGTGCACTAAATGACGCAAATCATAGACTCCAGTAGCATGCAATAGGATGCATTTAAATTATAAGTTAATGAGGTGTGCACTTTTTTTGTTAGGGTCATTGTTTGAATAAACCGAAAGTGAATGTATAAAATTACTTTCGAGATATTTTCTTAACTTTAATGAGCAAATTCATGCAAGTGTTTCGTGGAATAAATCTGAAACGTTTAAAAATGTTTCATGTTGCATTTGAAATATTATCTTGCACAGATCTGGATACGAATTTTATCACCTCTCCTGAAAAAAACCTTTTTATGACATGCGACACTCTGCAGAAAGTGTGAAAAACAAGTCCATTTCTTTATTAAATTGCATTTAATTACTATTTTTTATGCTAGGTTGCAAAACTGATTTTATAATGGCTTATTTTTCTGGAATGATTTAAAATGCTTTAAATATTTCAGAGCACAACGTAAGCTTGAATGGAGAAGGGAGCCGTTGACGACGTCCTTGTTTCTTTGAGAGAGTCAATCACCGACTACCTATAAGATTAAATCTATCGTCGTCATGTCAACGTCTTCTGTTGATCCAGCGTCCCTAGATGTTGACGTAAGTTGATGGGCTAATATTAAAGAATAATTTAGGGGTTTGGATTATAATTTTTATCTACATGAAAACATCGCTTAACCAACCACAAGTCTTTTCATATGGGGCAATACGCTTCAGATATCACATCCTGTTTGGTACTTTTTACGACCTCTTCATATAAAAGTTTAGCAAATTTTGAGACACAAAAACACTATAATTGACTACTAATTGGGTTCTTCAGAATAGATTAGAAATGGAGAAGAGGTCATTCAACAAAACTCTTTTCCTCTGTGCTAAAAATGCCGAATAAATCCGGCAATAACTAACACATTTCAAGAATTTCTTTACGCAATGCCATCACCGTCATTCATTCTAATGATGGAGGATGGAGTTGGGAAAAGTTTTCGAAATTTTTATACGTCATCGCAAAACTTTAATGAATTATTTATTTGTTTTAAAAAAGCGAAAATCTGATAAGCAGCTTCCTTTATAGTAAATTTGAAAAGGTTGAATTCGGAAATGATATGGGATGGTTTTCTTAAAAGTTCACGTGCCTATGCTTTTATGAATTCGTTGACATCTCACAAACAAATGGTCATTTAATTACAGGTCAGACCTAAAACTAGAGCATTAAACTTTCTTTAGTCTACCAGCAGCTATAAAATGGTAGACTAATTTATTTTAACCTATTTTTGCATTGTTTTGCTAATTGTTCCCGGTACCAGAGCAGGGCAAGGCTTGAGTGTATATCGAAAAGGTGAATAAAATGGGGTAAGAGCACTCTGAAACACGAGCCATACTTGATACGAGATAAAGAGTGAAGTTGACAGTTGAAAGCTTTTGACATATTAGCAAACCTGAGATGATGCGAAAAGCGACAAAAATATTTCCAATGTTAACTTTAATGAGGTAGAGTTTCGGATGAGTGAGGATCACTCTCGAATCATTTGTGTGAGAGAATATAAAGCTCAAGTTTTTGTTCACCACTCGCACTCTCTCCGAAGCGTCGAAGAGGATCCGGCAGAACAAAGAGGAGTAGAAGTCTGAAAATTGCACCTGCTTTCCCAACTAATAAACTATTGGCTTTCAGTCAAAGTTTAAGTAGTGAAATGGAGTATTCAAAATACCCCAAGCCGATTGTGACAGTTGTTGGAAAAGGGAGGAATGTTGAGGTCATCTCTAAGTATAAGTTGCACATGTTGCTCTTGCAGGTAGTGAAAGATCTGAGGAGCTGTGATGACGCTTGCCTTGAACCCTTAAATATTTTCAAGCACGCGTGGGAGTACAGGGGAGAAGGGAATGCAAATGTCGTTCTTGCTCTTCAAGATGTAAGCAAAGTTTGAAGGAAATGTGGCATTTTATTTTGCAAAGTGTAATCACAACAATTTAATGACAGGATCAAAGAGTCGTACGCTTATCTAAAGTTAATGTGGATGAGAATACCGGAGACCTATCGAAGCACAGGAGAAAGGTGGAGCGTGAGGTGATCTTTGCGAATAAAGTGTTTGGCCCGTTAATTGGGCCCGAGTTTGTGGGTTCGGTGAAAGCGATCCAGTTAGATGGAGAGGAGATTAGTCAGCTTAATCAACTATTGCAAAATATACGACCTGGTGAGTGAAGAGGAGGAAGAGGTAATGTCGCAAAAGACCCCATATTAATATCTTATTTCACACAGATCATAGACTTCATAAAGAGCTCAGAGTCCCTTATGCCACTTCTCACAGCGATTTCGCTCGCATCCACGGATTATCATCGAAAGGCTCTGATTTTTGCATAGAAATTAAGCCAAAGCAAGGATGGTGGCCTATGGCAATGAGAAACTTTGGAGATGAGAGTGGCTCCGCTTTATGCACTTATTGCTTAAATCAGTTCTTAAAGGTAAGCGCATTTCATACATAAAATAGTTATTGATAATTTAAAAGTAATTTGTATTTTTTCATATTTTGCAATGTATTTATAGCTGAAAAGGTCGAAAATTTCTTCAAGGACTTTTTACTGTCCTCTAGACTTATTCTCGGGGTAGGTTAAGATTCATTAATATTTACATTTTATAATTCAATCAAGGGCAAGTCTACTAATAAAGTATATATTTATTATCTATAGAAACCCAGAACGAATGATTGAAGCGGTGACTGCGCTCATAGCTAATCCTCAGAATAATTTTCGTATATTTTGCGTGAGTCCTTTTGGCCTTGTATATCCTTTTGTTTTACTTAAATTATATAATTGTTTACGAAACTTTTTGCAATTTATTATATAATAGAATGGAAAACTAGTTTTTGGTGAATACAATGATGAATCCCTAGAGACTGTTTTGAATGACTGGATGGGTTCGTCAGATGCAAGTGTGCCAATTGAGAAACATGATATGCCAAGGTATCTAATTACTAAGACCGTTTTAAAATGAGCTATAAATTAGGAAAGGCTTTTTTTATTAATGTTTTGAATTTTGTCAGTGCCCTGAACAGCTTTATTTATCTTCTGTGCGTTTCGCTGCTCAAGCCCAAGTACATTCCAGACAAGTGTCGTTACCAAGCGAGTCACGACCTCTATAAGACTATTTCCCGTCAGCTTCGCAAAAAACTTGCTTATACGCCTCCGTCCGAACTTTCTTCCAAGATTCTCCAGAAAAGCCCACACGCGAAAGAAACCACGGATTTTCTTAGCCACTCGTGTAACGCTGAAGCGGCCCCGCTTCCAGAAGGATGTATACTTTCCAGAATCCTAGAAATCCAAAAGTTAGCGGATAGGAAAAAGAAGGAGAGGAATGCTGAATTTGATCCTTCCATTTATAAAATTTATCAGAAAATTTGCCCCGTTCATAGTTTCTCTGGTGGGCATAGTCATTCCGATATAAACAGGATGTCTCATGTTGTTCTCTCTTCCGACTATTCAATTACAAGGACGGATTCAGGAAAGAGTCAGATTCTAAATGTTTTCCTAACAGGAGACGACGCCTACGATAGTAATGCGGATAGTGGGACGGAAACAGAAAGACTGTCGGATTCGGAATCGTTTGAAGAATGTTTTGATACTTCGTCGACTGAGGATGATGACGAGGATACGATAACAAGCGTTATAAACTTGGAGGGTTGTGAACAGCGAAGGGGAAGTAGCTCTTTTGTCGAGTGCCCGAGCTCGGAATGCTTAAATGTTGAGAAGTGGCTTGATGAAATTGACTATTTGCCATTGTCGCACGAGGAAATTATGGAAGTGGAAATGTACTTGTTGGCAGCTACTGCCAAAGACTGTTCTATAATGGTGACTTTCACCCCAACAGATAAGAAGGAAGAGGTTGTCCCAACCACAGAATATAACTATCAGAATACAGATCTACACATTAAAGATTTATGTGGAGGAATCCACCGGGTGAGAAATTGGGGTTGCGGATTTAGATCCCAAACCTGTCACTACAATCGCCCGGCATTATTTTAGGGATAAAGAAATGCTCCAAGCTTATCTGGGCTATTATAGGAATAACATTATGTAAAAATTTTAAAATGTGATGTGTATAAAGTATTTTAATTTTATAATTTTAGCGCAAACGTCACAAGCAAAGCATGCCTTTTGGTTTTAGAAAAAAGACAATTCGAATTCGTTTCATCGTCCCTAGTCAAGAAATTTATTAGATTTTAACACGATTTGTGTGCTTTTATAGGGCAATAATTTCAAATAAACTCACTGACTTCCAACATTGGTTGTGTGTGTGCAGGAACACACCTAAATTAAAACGTTTTGGTCCAACTAGTCATGTCCAAACTAGACAATCACCACTTTCGATTACTTCGAACTGAGAGAATAACCGAAGATAATCTTTGCTATTGTAAAGATAGACGGCTAATTTGAGAAAAATATTTTAGTGCTAATAATAAATATTATGGTCGAATAAGACAATTTTAATTTAATGTGTAGCTAAACCTTGAGAGGGTTCAATTGTAAATGAATATTTTATGCTGCGTAACCGTGATAAAACTTTCAACTAATGCGAAATGGCAATAACTTTGTATAGAACGAGAAATGCTTAAGTATTTGTACTTAATGTTCGAGTTCAGTCCGCAATATAAAAATGTGATCTAGAAATTTAACTGTATAATTTTGCGTAATTTAAAATAAAAGAAACTTGATTTGCAAATTTTAAATCTAAATATTATAATTTAATAAAAATCTCATGAAGGACATGATTTAGGAAAATATTGGAGCATTGTCATCCCATTAATCACAGACTTGTTGACTGATTTTTCTTATAAGTAGTACAGCTCTCGTATACAATTATGCTTTAAAATAGTAATTTACGCTTTTAAAAAAATAATTAGTCCCAATCATCCTCATCATCAGAACCGGGCGCATTGACTAAAACCTCGGCAGAGCTTTCCAATGGTGGAATGGTTGCTGCTAGACTTAACATAATGTCGCTGACACCCGCACGCTTTTGACCATCTTGGATCCCGGAAATGCCCTAAAGAATTCGAGATATTAATTAATTGCTAATATGTACGGCTTGAAAAGTAATTAGTGCAATAGTTACCCGTCTGCGCATTGCCAGGGTATTCTTGAGGTCAGCCATGAGGTCACCTCCTTCCTGTAACTCGGTTGTTATGTTTTTCTCCTTCTCATCTTGCTTTTTCTTCTTCGCTTCATATTTTCTATCTTTGGCGGACTTTAGTTTTGCATTACCACTTCCTCCAGCATCCCGAATAGCAGCCATTAATGAAGACCTTAAGTCTCCACCCCCACCGGATGCCCCGGATGAACTTGATTTAGGCTCTTCCTTCCTACTTTCCATCATTTGTGGTGGAGGGGGTGGTGGGGGAGGAGGAGGGGCTGCTGGTATAGTAGGTAGTTTTGGAGCTGATGATGACGGAGTCGACTGAATTTGTGGAGGAACTGGAGCTTGAGCAGGTGTAGTTATACTCATGGATGGAGTCTCTTCTGCTTTGATTTCATTTTTAGGCGCACTGAATGGTTTAGTCGATGAAGACGTTGAGAATTGATCGGGAGGACTTGTAGGACTGAATAGTTTTGGAAACATGGGAGAGAATGGTTCATCCGGCAGATCAAAAGTGTCCGCGATTCCTGCAAGATGTTCAAATATTAAGTGTTTAAAAAAATAACTCATCAAAATTAATCTATAACTTCTTACCTGGTAAATCTGGCAAACTTTCAGGAACATCAATGTTTGGAATCTCTAAAGATGATGGGTAATAATAGAAGTCATCCATTACAGACTTTTGCTCGCTTTCCCCCTCTTGAGGTACAATAGGACACACTTCCGCTTGAACTTCTTCCCCCTTCCTTGTTAACTTCAGGGTTCCAAAGTGTCTGTCTTGTTGCGACCTTTCAGTCATTTTGTAGTTGATGTAGCTGAACGATAAAGCAATGTTTAATTAGTAAATTGATTTCTTTTAACTCATAATTTTATTTTACTCTTTTACTTACGNTCAGGGTTCCAAAGTGTCTGTCTTGTTGCGATCTTTCAGTCATTTTGTAGTTGATGTAGCTGAACGATAAAGCAATGTTTAATTAGTAAATTGATTTCTTTTAACTCATAATTTTATTTTACTCTTTTACTTACGGATTATCAACAGTATTAAAAAGGAAGAACGAGTCCATATTCTTAATCGTTTGTGGGGGTTTCCCCAACCCCACATCCGCTACTGTATCCAACTGATTCAAATCCCCCAAATTGTTCTCCTTGACATGAAAAATTGCCAACAAATCATTAGGATGCTTAATCGAAGAATCAAATCTGAGTGGACGTTGACATCTCAGTTCTTCATCCTCCTCAATGTCATAACCCAGCACTGGAGGATCCGGGATATTCTTGGAGACTAGTGATGGAAACGCCATTTGACTAATAATCGTGTCCGCCAACGGATTCGGCATTTCGCAAGGGTACTTTGCTGGAGATATTATCCTTATCGCTTTTTGTGACCCTTTTAAACTCGTAATTTGATCGGATGCTAAAGCCACTCTTGCAGAGAGCGATGCCATTTGACCCCGATGGCTGTTAATTCTCGTTTTAATTGTAGAAAATATTTCATCACTGACTGAGTTGAGGTGGTCCAGTGCAGTTATTATTTCCCGGATTGCGTCTTCTCGATTACATGTTTGGGGGATTAGCTTCACGTTGTACTTTCCTCCTCCCTCGATAATCATTTTGGCGATTTAAGGTCATCAGATTTCCATCCGATGACACAGATTTAGTCTCCTTGATTAGTTCTCTATTAAATTTCCCTTTACGAATACAAAAGCAAACAAAACTTCACTTGACACCTGTTGAGAATAATGAATTCTCTAGCTTTTCAGATCTTCACCAAAAACATTCATCCTAAATTAATCTAAATATTAATAATGGAATAAACTACTAAAAACTCTCATTTCACATCAATCACCTAATCCATTGAAGAAATATTTCCTTCAGATCAAAAACTCGTGACTCTTTTCACAAAACAGAGTCCAGCTGGGTTGAAATATGTGGGAGAATTGGCTTTTGGCTTATTGAAGGAATGTGAAATAGCTCATACTGGGATCATGGCCATGGGTTGTGCTTGTTGATAGTGTATGATTTAATGATTTTTTATGATTATCTATCTCTCTTAACTTTTCATAGACCGAGACCACCAAGTCGAAATTTAGAAAATATTTTTCGGTATTAATCAAATACAAATAGTTTTTATTCATATATTGAATATGAAAAAATAGGACTTGTGAAAAGTCGCCATTCGACATGCGAGCAGGACAAAACTGACATAGTGATAATAATACGATAATTTTCTTAATAAACGTTTGGAGTGATAAAAGAATAACAATAAGTAATAGTTTTCTTTACCGTTCAATAAGTTAAAAAGGACTTAAATAATAGCACACCTTGAAATAATAGCCAAGTAGGTGATAAAACGGAACTGGATAGCTGGTGGGTGAAATTTTGCACTTCCAACCGACGATGCAACTGTCGAGCCAAGAGTGTGAGCCGATCCTGGATTCGCTGAGAATGGTGCAACGCTTGATGCAAACGCCGTTTTCGATTACGACGTTCTTCCCGATTGTTACGTTGGGTCCGATGCGACAATCCCTGCCAATTTTGACCGTTTCATCCTGAGAAGATAAATTGAAAGGAATGATCAATATTTTTATTCATAAGCATGACAATAATAAACATTTGTGTTTCCAGCAGTTATGAATAATATAGTTACTTACAATCAGAACATTGCCGACAATTCCGTCCCCTTTCAGAAATTTCAATTTGGTATGTGGCATCTGGCTTTCCGATTCAAGGTAAAGGCACATCCCCGTCAAGAAGTCTTTAGGCTGGCCAATGTCCATCCAGTAGCCTTTAAGCTCAAAGGCAAATAGGTCCTTTTGATTCGCCATTACAGGGAAAATTTCC
>JAHZMU010001737.1:0-12666 GCA_027743725.1 Rambutsinella grinnellia
TGGATAGGATAGGGGAAAGCCAAAAGGGGTGGAGCTTTTCTAACATATATAGGTATGTCGTGCACACCCTTGGGCACAACCCTACATTTCCATTTAGCTACGCCACTGTGTGAACGTTATGCTTTAACGTAGAAGCCATAACTAATACTCTTGAGATATTGCTATTCAGGAACGCCTATACCTTTTTAAGTTTGAATTAATACTTGTGTCAAGCCAGAACTTTTGTAAAAAATGAAGCCAAATTTGAAGCCAAATAAAATAATATTCACATCTCGGACCAGTGTATTAGTACAACTGATTTGAAGCCAATTAACCAAATTTAGTCCAGATCTTGACCAGTGTGTTAGCACCACTGATTTAAAGTCATTTAGTAATCCTTGTTTTAAAATTCAGTCAGATTTCCCTCATTTTTTTTGTTTGTAAAAGGGATAAGAAGTCTGAACAGAAAGCTCCAGACGGCTACCGGATCAACCAGGATTGCTCATTAGGAATCTGAAGTCTCCACAGACAACACACTCTTGTCCATTTGCTCTTAAAAAAGTAGTCAACAAAGATTAATATTACGCAACAATTTGTAACGGTTTTCATCTCACAGGTATTCTGTAAAGGCAATTTTATATTTACACCTTTTCTTCGTGCATTCTCCCTTCTCGTGATTCGGCAATGAATGATATATACAAATGCTAGAATCCAATTCATTGCTTGCTCTTAATGGAAAATCCAACTCATTCACAAATTACATATTTCGTTCTAACAATTTTTGCTCACACAGCAGAAAATATTTATCTGGAATTAATTTCTAAACTTGCTACATTGCAAGTAGTAAAAATTATCGATGATGGATTATTTGTATTGGAAGGTACCTCTTCCAATTATACCATTTACGCTAATGGACAACCACTCCATTATGCCCTCAAGGCCAAATTCGATTGTGAGCAAGGAAATTGTGCGTGTAACATGATTTTTAAGGAATTATTACTAACGTTTTAGAATTATAAAGTTTATAGTTATATTTACCACTCTTGATATATTGTTTTCGAGTACCACAACTAATTATGTACCAAGTTTTGTTTACAGACAACTGGGATTATTCTACAGGAACAATGTCCACATTGTTTTCTCTCTTCTCCATCCATTTTCTCATCCCTTTTTTCTGATGTGAAGATCAAGGACCACTTCCCTGTGTAGAAAAAGCGTTTTCACTTCGCACTCAAACATTGTTCTTAGCGAACACACAACATCCTTATGGAAGTGCTATAACCACCAGTTCATCATGGCCCAAACATATTCGTGTTTACTCGTCATGGAAACAGTCTCACATTCAGAATTAACGTATTTTGATTTGAAGGTTCATAACTACACTACTATGGATATTTGGGAGGAGATCTGCGTTAATTTAGCGGCAATACAGGTAATCCGGATTCCCAACGTTGGCATATTTATTTTAGGAGGCAAGTTCTGCCCCTCTGCTTTAACACACATAATACCTTTTACGAAGTGTATTTTTTGCAAATTTGTGTACAAAGTCATCTTCACATCTGCAATGACCTAAACGGACAATGAGTCGTTTGTTTTATCAGTACTTTGGAATTAATTGCACGCATATTCCTCCACCCCAAACCACCCAATTTTGAGATTTCCCAGATTGTGAGAATTCCACAGTGGGGCAATCCCAATAATGTTACACCTTCCCCCCTATTAGAAAAATAGAATAAATTCCCATTCCTTCAGAGGCATCTCTGAATTCCACAGTGGGGCACATTGCTACATCTTCCCCCCTAATAGAAAAAATTCCCATTCCTTCAGAGGCATCTCTGAATTCCACAGTGGGGCAATCCCAATATCCTCCCTATTGTTACACCTTCCCTCTAATAGAAAAATAGAATAAATTCCAAAGTGAGGAAATCCTAAAATCCTCCCTCTGGATACACCTTCTCCTTATGTGCAAAATGAAATAACGAAACGTAAACTTTTTCCTTTTCATAAGCAATAGCATCACAATGCAGATTATATCATAAGGCACATGACATTGTAATGAATATTCGTGTTTCAAACGATTATCTCATGCTCATCACTTTAACCTAAATCCAAGTCCTTGCATGATGCATGCAAGTTGGTTGTTTTAAGTAATTAAATTATCTAATCCTTCTTTATTCATTCTCCTTTCTTGTCCCATTGTCCTTTTATTTAGTCTTTCAATGTTAGATTATAAAAGGTGACTTGAAACGGAACAAAGTCAGAGAGACAGACGACGACAGACTATAAGTTTAAATATAGCATGAAATGCCAGAATGATGATGGTGAGTCAACGACCCAATTAATATTTTTCCAATTGTAAATTGAAATGTATCTTTATACAAAATCAAAGTATTAAATCAAATTTTTCTGGAGCACCAAAATTAGTCACATTCTAAAAGTAGACGTGAAAAGGGCTCGGAGTAAAGTAAAAACATTCAGTTTGAACTTTTAACATCATCATAAATCATATTCATCTTTCATCATGCAATCAACACTTTTTCTGTAAGATACACTTATCAATAATTTTAAAATACATATTTTTGTTATTTTATTTTTACACATCTTGATATATTTTAAATAGGTTCGTTATGATGGCCTTCATCGTGTTATTACGGGCATATCAAATTTCCTATGTATTACGACCCAAGTTATCCTATTACGATAGGATCTTACCTCGACATGAATTCGAATACGACCCATCAAAAAATTACAACCTGACAGAGGAGGACCAAATCTATTGTCGAATCTGTCGGTAAGGAGAGGAAACGAAAGGAAACGAAACTAATCGTAGTCGATACATGGAAGGAATATTCCTAATGATTACAACAGTGGATGATAAAAAAGGAACGGTAAAGTCATTATGCCTGGATGGCATCGATTATAGCAGGGCTACTGGGGAAAAATGGAAACCTTTAATCGTAAAAGCTTTTGGAATTTTTGATGAAATGTGTTTCAATAAGCTTGCCCTTGTGGATTGGCATCACAGGCTTTCTTTGAACAATCTTTTCATTATTTGGCGGTACTCAACCGATTTAGTTCGCAAGTTTTTTATGCTGTCGGAGAAAGTGCTATAAAACAGCGAAATATTTTTGGTTTGTAACTTCGAATATGAATTTAAAGTATCCGTTTGGTTCACTAATTGCGCTTGCAAATCAGAAACATGTTTTAAAATTTGATTGTTATCCGCATCGTCGCGCGAATAATATTCGTGAGAAATCACGCGCCCTGTAATAGATCCGGTAAAAAATAATATGATTCCTCCGAATAAAATGACTGAGCTCACAGACAGAAATTATGCAACGAGGTTACTGCTCTTCCTTTTACGCGAATATTTCACTTTTGTCCAGTTGCCCTTTCGTGACACATGCATATCCATGCAGTTTTTTTTGATTGATAGAATAGAACTTAAATTGAATACGGCATAAACGTTGAATTTTTTTGATTGTATAACAATAAGTATCAGGAAAAAAACTTCTTTAAACATGGCACAACCAAAACTTTCCGTAACTTTGCTTACTTTTGATGGTGCAAAAGGGGAATGAACGGAGAAGTTTTTGCAGAAATGGATAATTACTGCCATGGCGAATAACTTAAGCGACAATCAGAAACTGCAACTCTTCCCTACGAGCCTTCGTTCTATTGCATTTGATTAGTACGTTAGTCTGAGTTAGCATCGTTTCTCATCATTATCAGTTGGAATCAAAACGTTATTATTACGTTTAATAAAATAATTTAAAAAAATAAAACCTATTTCATCTGCAAACACTCATAATACCTTTTATGATGCGCTTCTCCTAATTTCCTAATCGATTTGTTAATTAATTATTTAGAATTTAGATATTTGCTCTACCCCTATTCCTGTAACCATTTAGCTATTCTTGTAAAACTCCCTGCACAAACACAAAAGCAATTTCTTGGCTGATTTTTTGCTTTCTGAGAAGACAAACAATCCGTTTACGCGCATTTCCTAAAAAAAAGACCAATCTAATCCTACATCAATTACTCCAAAAAAGTGAGATTCACTCCTGTCCCTTCTCCTCTTGTTCAATAAACACCATCATCTGCAACCTTACCTTCTACATCTGACTCTCAACTTACTCTGCCTATGATCATTATTAAAGAAATTCTATCGCTCAGGACTTAATAATTGTGTTTGTTCATACACCTTATCCCCGAGCGCGACATTATTTCATCATGAGATTTTCATGATGGAAGAAGACGTAAGGGTTGATAAGCTTCGTCTTACTTCTTCCCATCCCATCACTTTCATGACACCATTTGAAGTTAGGCAATTTGTTTATGGTGATCGTATTGACAATAATAATAACATGGATTGTCCTTTGGAATATTCTTAACTTTCGGAAAATGGATTTTCTACTCCTCCATCCCCACCTCCGCCACCGACTATTCTTTTTGAGGATTGGGAATAAAACAAAAAAAATATCTGTTTCTTCGCCCCAGCTAATTTTTTTTCGTGCCGAAGGGGGAATGTGTTATAAGTGTTATAGGCATATAAGAGTTATAAGTAAGGAGTAGAAAATGTATAAAATAGGCCAAAATAACGCAGTTCACTTAACGACACCAACACACCAACATCTAATTTTCTACCTCTCTCTCTCATATTCGATTCAACATCTAAATTTTCAGTTGATAATTAAAAAATTTTGTAAAGTATTTTGACTCAATGAATTGGAATAAATAAATTCATAATTATTAAATTTCCCTTGCACTACTTACGATTCACAAGTGGCCGAACCAGAGATAATCCCATCTATAACCCACCAATAACACTAAGCCCCCGAAGTAAATAATTACCCCATCCCACCTTACCCCAAAACAAACCCAATATGACACTAATCCCACTGTGATTTAAATACTTTCGTTTAAAAAGCCTTTTCTGTGAGGTAGAGTATAAACAGCCATAGTACATTTTATGGAATGTTCAAAACTAAAAAGCTTAATAAGCAACTCCTATGACTTTATAATATCTGTAGTCTCAATCGTTTTTTCAAGCTTGGTATTTGCTTCCGCCCGGAAACAAATAAACATTATTAAATCTTGAGTCAAATTACGAATAGCCAATAAGTTTAGCTATTGTGATAAGCTGTAGGGAATAAAATTCAAAGTACTGCTGTTTTGTTCATATCAAATTTCTTCGTTTTTATTCGCCTGCACATCATTTGCTAAAAACAGTTTAAAGTTCATGTGCACCTCCTCGCAAACATTCAGATTGCTTATTTAAAGAAACAGTTTCGTGCGCAGTCATAACAAGTCCCCGTTCCCAAAACGTCACCGCTCACTTCATGATTTTAGAAAAATCGTAAAAGTGGAGTGAGTAATTTAGGACTTGAGAGGATAATAGTAGAAATATTAAGTTTGTATAACACCCACAATACATTTTATGTAGTGTTTATTTTCATTTTGCTAACTTATTTTTTAAATAATTAAATTCGTCCAAGGATGCAACAACAATCTCGGTGGAGGTTTGTCATCGTTTTAGGACTTGAAATTAAGTTTTCTTCCCGTTTTCGTATCTAACTAATTTTTAATGCTCTTTCGCATTTTAAACTAATTTATTAGAAATACTCTTGTGATGTCGTGTTTTTTCAAAGAGGGTATAAGAACAACCCCAGTTGCCTGTTGTCAACAAAAAGCTAAGTCCACATTTATCTAATTCCCTGCACAATTTTTCTCATTTCAATATTTGTAAACATGGATTTCCACAATAAGCCATTCCTGCTTTACTTTATTAATCAAGTTGAGATTTCACTCCCGATTAACTGAATAATTTTTTTGAGTTTTTATTGCAAAATAGCAATTTTTCCTCCTTCTGATTCAAGCCATTTAGAAGATAAATAGAGAGCTTAACCACATTTTTAAGAGAGCATTTTTGGGATTTTATATTAAACAATTCTATTAGTCGTTCAAAAGAATTTGAAATTTTTATGAAAGGGAAAAAACAAATAGTTATCTCATCTTTACTCCCCTTCTCATTCGTTTTGTAAAAACCACTATAAAACTGTGTCGTACTCTTATTTTTATAAAGGACACTCCTTTTTTATCTCCTTACATTCCTCAGAGGGAACATTTTTGTTTTTGTCATCATTATTGTTTCGTGAAAACTGGAAAAGTGCATTAACTGTAAAAAAACGAACACACTGCATGCGAATTAAGTCGTTTGTAGTTCTGGATAAAAAAGTAAAAGACAAAAGTGCTCATCTTTAACAAGCTGATTCTCCAAGATGAACAGCTCAAATTCATCTCAACCCTTTACCATGGTGAATCATCCGACGATGCATTCATTGAACCTTACAATCAACCAATGACAGATAAGAAACGCATTTCATGTTTTTTACTACATCTTTCTGGTATAGCAAAACATACGTCAAATTCCTCGAGAAAAATAATCCACAAATTAGTTTTCCTAGACTTTTCCAAAAGTTTCAAAACGTTTTCTCAGAGAAATATCTTATAGGAGAAATTATACCTTTTAAACAACTTTCCGAGTTTTTATCCATACGAGTATTATAAGACGGTTTTGCGTGACGTTAAAAATTGTGATTTTTCAACAAGTCAGGTCACTTCGAGATTAGTTCAAGGACTTCCGTACGATTTAGCCATTGAAGTTTGGAAAGTCAATCCTGCTAATCCACAAACATTTCTTAAAGAAACAATCAAAATAGAGAAATCTTTACATTTTTCAATAAAAACCGAAAAACAATCTTGTTTAACCCCTGATGATTTAAATGTCATAACGGAACATATTATAAGTACGTAAATAGATTATTCTAAATAAATACTACTGTACATTACATTGGCAGATGATTTGAGTGACTCACTTTTATTTAATACCGAAGAAATTAAACGACTTTCTCATATTCAATTGGCTACGAGAACCCGGGCATATTATAGTTAAATCATACTCCATCCCGTTCGAGAAGAGAAAGGTGATACTTAAGAGGGGGGGACATCCCAGCCCTATGTGAAGCGGGGAGGACATATCAATTATCCCAGAAAACGGTTCTAGAGGAAAGAGTGAGTGGAATATTTTATCTGATATTAATCTAGTATGCACCTACCAGCCCCCGAGGTGAGTTACCCCGTCCCATCTTACCCCAAACCAAACCCACAATAGCAATTACAGTCCAACGGGCTTTAAGCACATCAACATGTTACATTTTACATTTTACATAAATAGTTTGGCTCAGCCAAATATTATACTAGAAATTAGACCTACTATTCCTAACTTTATATCTGGACATTGTAAAACACAATTTTTTGAGCTAATAAGGATATTTTAGAATTAAAACTTATCTTTTATGGCACTCATAATACGTTCTATGAAGTGTTTTTTCTATTTCGCTAATTTGCGTACGAACTCATTCTCAGTTAACAAATCTACAATGACCCAAACGGACAATGAGTCGTTTGTTTTATAAGTAGTTTGGAATTAATTGCATTCATATTCCACCACCCCAAACCACCCACTTTTGAGCTGAGTTAGCATCGTTTCTCATCATTATCATTTGCAGACAGAACGTTATTATTACATTTAATAAAATAATTAAAAAAATAGAATCTATTTGATCTGCAAACTCTCATAATACCTTTTATGATGCGCTTCTCCTAATTTCCTAATCTGTCTGCTAATTATTTATTTGGAATTTGGACATTTGCTTTGCCTCTATTTCTTCGCAGCATTCTCTTTCACTACTTTCTCCCGGATGTATTACTTCATACAACTCAACCGCTAACTGCTTTTGAATTAATCACATTTTAATTCTATAAACACGTTTAAATCTGCAACATACATTCGTATCATCGAAAGATTAGTTTATTCAGAGTAGCCTCATGGTCATCCAAAGTTCATTAGAAGTTTGGATATTGCTTCTGAAACGAGTGGATTAATTAATAGTACAATTTTCAGCATACTTTGCAGAAAAAATCTTAGCTTTTTCCTTGCTCTAGCATATTTGACATGAGCCGATAAATATCAGATAAATTGTGTAGATATATAATAATATTTTGAACCAAACTATAATAGTAATCACTGCCATAATACATTTTATGACGTGCTACTATTCCTCTCGCTAATGAGCTGCTTTGCAATTTATATTTTCACTACTTTTAATAACCCACCGAAATCGTAATATTTGAGCTGAGTTAGCAGTCGTTTCTCATCATTTTCAGTTGGAGTCAGAACAATGTAATTATGTAAATAATAATAGTTTAGGAAATTATCCTTTTTAGATCAAATTGTAAGTTACTCATTAAAAAATACAAGAGAGCTGAGCTTAAATGCATTCACTTCAAAAATTAAAGCAAAAATTTATCTATAATCCATTTAGGAATAAGGAGAAACCGTATTTCTCTTCAATTTCTCGAAAAGAAAAGTAGCTATCGGCTAGGCAAAATCTAGACCAGACTAGATTTCTTTAATAATTAAAACTCATGTATCTTTTAGTAATGTAGACACTCATAATACCTTTTATGCAGCTTAATCTCTCGAAAAGAAAAGTAGCTATCGGCTAGGCAAAATCTAGACCAGACTAGATTTCTTTAATAATTAAAACTCATGTATCTTTTAGTAATGTAGACACTCATAATACCTTTTATGCAGTTTCTTTTCTATTTCCACAATCAATTTAATAATTTGCAGACCAAGTCTTCCGCAGCTAATGAAGCTGCAGCAACTCAAGACGACAAAAAGCTCAATGTAAACGCAAGTATTTAGCAATTTAAATCTATCTTGATGGCTCAAGCCGGAAAAACTATTAAATTAAATAATTTAGGATTTGCTAAGACCTTCACCTTCAAAAGAGAAAGTTGAGCTTGACGCATTTACTTACTACCTTGAAGTTAATACCGAATTATTTGCAGTCTTTTCGCGGCTTTTATCCGCTTCCCTTAAATAATATCAAGTTATTCTCTGTCCACCAATCCCATATTTTTCTAACAAATACGTAGTGATATGAATTATAAATTACTTAACATGTTTTCCTTTTCTTAACTAAGCCTATTTGTTTATTTCCAAATTAAAATTAAATCCTTATCTGTTCCCATTTTCATCCTTACGTTAACATATAGAACGGCGGTGGCTGATCGGTTGCAGGGACACTTTTGCTTAAGGCTTATCTCCATCAGACTGGTTGATGATTGAAACTGTTCTGTCATCCATGTCGATTTAAGTAAACGTTTTCTGAAATTTTAAAGGATTATTAAATGTAAAAAATTCAAGTTGAAATGAATTGAATTGAAAATTAAAAGCTTACGTTTGGCTGAATGGAACCGGCTATTATACCAATCCGGATAAAATTGGAAATGACTAATTCCATATCATCTTCAGCTCTGACTTTTTCAAAGTCATTTAACTATTTGAGGAGAAAGTAGAATTTATTCGGGATTGAGGATGAGCTGCTACCTCAAATAGCTTTAGAGTGGATCTGAAAGAGAAACTATAACTAAAATATTGTTTTACATTTCCAAATATTTATGACAAGTTAAAAAAAACTCTTTCAAACTCACCATTTTAATAAATCCCTTGTGATGTTTTATCTACCCAAAGATAAAAATATTTGAAATTAAAGGCTATTGTCTTCTATCTTTCTCTCCAACTAAACTCACATCACTTTCCATAGTTCTGGATTAAATTAAATTAATTTTCTCCATTAATAAAAAATTTAAAGAATAAATCTTTGAAATTTAAAAAGCAACTTTTGCCTTTTCAAAAGCCAATCACTCTCTGCCCAACATGGCAACAGGACAATTTCTCTTGATATATTGTGAGATACGCGGCGTCACCTACTTTCCACTCTTTCCATATCCAATATCCTAAAAGCAAGGAAGGAAATAAGCTTGTCATGTTAAACCTAGAGAATGAAAAGTAAAGAGAGAGCTTGCTTTTGGGCCCACACAGAGATTTTTATGGAATGAAAAGGATGGCATGAAGGAAGAGGGTTACAAAATGAAATGGGGTTTGCTATGATATGAGAATAGCATTAGTTAAACGGGATAATGAAAGGCAATGGGAAGAGAGTGCTTGCTCTTTAAAAATTCTTAACTTCTTTTATAATGAATGGGATTACAAAAATTCAACTTATGATATATGTGTAGAGGAAAGGGTGGCTTGGGCCATGAGAAATGCTCTGAACAAAGAGGTTGAGAGAAATTCTGCTAATTTTATTTGGGTAAGCTCTGATTTGGCATAAAATAAAATAAATTTGTGGAGCATTAACAACAAAAAGGAATCCTTAACCTGCCCAGTTAAATATTGTTTGACACTTGGCATTATACTTAAACAAACGCCAAATCCTACTCACTTTCTGTTTGTATTTCAGTGGCACATGAAAGGAAGATTATTTTAACAATGTGTACATGAAAAGGGCGAAAAGGTTTTGATCTTATGTTTTATTATGGTTTAATGCTAAAAAAATTAAATATAGAAAATGTGACACATTCAATGTGTTCAAACTCCAAACTAAGCATTTACTATTTTGCATGAGATAGCCAAGCTCATTGTTTAGTTTTATCTGGAAAATGATTTCCTATACTAGCCTAATAAAAGAATTTGATTTGATCTCCACGTCCGTTTTCTCCAGAGTAACTGGGGTTCCCTTCAATTGGAATGGTATCTCTGGAAGACTTTTGGTAACTCCAAAAGTACTTATGCTTTCAGGGTCGATCTGTATTTTATCTAGATTGACCTGTTTCATTCAAGTCTTTGGAGAATGCTTCAAGCTCAAGATAGCAGAACCTCCCTACAAGAATGCCTCTCCTACAAATACTTATTTGGTCCTTTTTTACTCAGGCTACATTCTGCTTCAAGATATATTCTTAACCTGACCTCATATCAAACTTTTTCCAATCAATTCCCTCTTTCAAATCCCGCATGGTTAATACTAGTCAACGGCAGAGAAAACTTGAGCGGAGAAAAATGATTCCATTTCTACCTGGATTGCTTGAGAAAGCATTTATATTCCTAGCTAATTTCATTCTATACAGTTTCCTAGCTAAATATTATGGGATTATGATTGCTCAAACTGTTGTGGGGTGTGTGGGCTTGATTAGTTCAATATTGATCTGTCAAAGGTGAAAAAAAAATGCTAGCAAAATTTATTTTATTGTTTTTGTAATTTGATTTAATTGATTTCGTTATAGATTGGTTAAAATTGAGACGGATATTATTGCTTGGGTAATGTCTTATAAACAATGACAACTCATCTCTGACCTTTTCAACAAACTTGGGTCAACCATACTCCTTCTCCAACTAATTACTGTAATCGGGGCGGAGATTGTCTCCGTTAGAATCATCCAAGGAGATAATGGAAATAAGTTAAAACAAATATTTGCTATTTGCCTAGTCGCAAGTATGATTGGAGTGATGTATGATTTTCATGTATAGGTTTTATGTAGAGGTGAATGTGAATTTAAAAACGTTTTTGAAAATGACAAAGGGAAATGGTTGGGTAAGGACCTTACCGTAAGGTGTAAAAGGGAAGCGAAAATAATGAAGAGAGTTGTGAGATCATTGCCGATTCTGAAGGTCAATATTGGAAATGATAATTTTATAGAAAAACTAAGTTATTTTTCAGGATTTTACAAATAAGTTAATTGTGGATGTTTTGCTTTTGTCAAAATCTTAAACTGTCTTTCCGGTTTGAAATGAGAAAATTAGTATTAAAATTCCAAGGCAAATATATAATTTTCTAGCTTCAAGGTTTACATAATTAGTTATTTGACATATATTATCATTAAGTTTTATAATTATAAGTGGCTATAATCTGCGAAAATGGCGACTTCATAACTTTCCCTATTATTAATTACTACTCGAATACAAATGATGGTTACGAAAGTTACGCTTTTCTCTAATTCAACTGTAATTATTTACATGTATGCACATAACTCAAATTAAATTGATGGTTTAATCGATGAACTCATTAATTTAATAACTGATTTCACGGCTAGATATGAAAGGGGTTTGCAAATATATTTTGTTTTGCTGTGATAACATGTAAAATATTTAATATAAAGGACGTGTGTCCTAACTCCGACCTCTAAACTATTAGTTTTGTTTTTGACTTTATAATAAATATATCGAATCAATTAGGTCTGCTTCATCTAAAGAAACAGTTCAGTTACTTAAGCCTGGAAAAAAAGTATTGCGTACTTTAAGAACTTACTGCAGCTCCTCATTAAGGTGACCTCGAGAGTTTTTCAGCGACCGACAGCTTGCTTTTATTGGACTGAAAATCTGTCAAAATTAGTCAGACAACCTGTCCATATCAGACAGGCAGTGAGTATTTTACAGACACTCAGCCGTGGTAGACAGACAGCGGTAGAGATTGCCTGTCCACAAAGATAAGCTGCCAGTCGCTGAGTGATTCACAAACCTTTTCCAATCCCATGAAAATGACGGTTGCGATATTTTTTAACTAATGAAGAATCAACGTTTACAAAATGATTTCATATACCAATTTAATAAAAGAATTTAATTTGGTTTCCCACTCCGTCTTTCCTAAAATAACAGGGGAGCCATTCAAGTGGGATATAGATTCGGGCAAATTTTCATTGTTTCCAAAAGCATTTTTATATTCAGGATGTATGTGCATTGTAACATGCGCAACGTGCTTTCTTCAACTGCTTGAAATA
>JAHZMU010001738.1:0-13635 GCA_027743725.1 Rambutsinella grinnellia
AGCTGAGAAGCCCAAGTGTCATTTTTCGACTGCCACCTCATCACACTGCGAAGCTTGAACCGGCCAACACCATGCTATTGGTTTACATCTCATAACAAAAAGCTCACAATCTTGTTCACAGTATTCACAACCACTTTACAGATTCTCATCTACAGAAACCGAAAACCAATCACAAATCACAGGTTGCCGATTGAGACATTGCGGTGGTGCATTTGATTCACATTTAGTTTGACTGTGGTGGAGTGAAAACTATTTTGGATCTCTTTAAAAATTTGTGATTAAATAGTGAAAAAAGGCTAAAAGATGTCAGGAAAAGGAAAGCAATTTACGAGGGAGGAGGAACTTCTCCTCCAGGATTTTAGCAGGAATGTGTCGACCAAGTCTAATGCTCTGTTTTATGGAAACGCTTTCATCGTTTCCGCCATCCCCATATGTTCGTAATTATAGTTTAAATAATTTTTAAGTTAACTTTTGATAAAGACAAAGTTTTATTAATGATTACCGTATGTTTGGATTTATAGGGCTGTTCTGGAGAATTCACCTAATGGATATTATCACCTCTTCCCCCATCTTTCTTTTGGTGACCTGTCTCTCCACTTATTTGATGGCGTTTGCTTATCGGAACACAAAGTTTTCACTGAAGCATAAGGTCGCTGTTAAGCGCGAGGAGGCTGTCACTCTCGAGATGAACAAGAGGTTGGCGGATGATAAGAAGATGAGCAAGAAGGAGAAAGATGAGAGGTTTGTAAAGACGTTTAGGAAACATGGATGCATTTAGAAATGGATTTTGAATTTATGACGAATTTGAGTTTGAAAAGAATTTGGCTCGAGAGTAACTTATTCTTTTTCCATTCTAGAAATTACGTCCTCTCCGTGAGTGCTGCTGGAGGTCTTCTCGCTTTGTTGTCAACCGGTACTCAATAAATGATCAAAGTACTTCCAAAAATAAATATTATTCCAAAAGCAAAATTTTAAAATTACCAAACTGAACGAATTTTTGTCGAATCTGAATTAAGTGTGTGTTTGTGTGAAAGAAAAGCATTTCAGAGTTGTATTTAAAAGGAGGATGAATAATGTACGAATTGATAATCATCGTTATCATTGAGTTTGTAAAGATTTTAGAACCAATCATCATCGTACGAAAAATGCATTAATTTAATAGTGTACTAAAACTTGTTAATTAAGTATGATTTTCTCTTTATTATACTCCTGTTTATTCAAAATTTTACTTTCTTAAATGAAGTTTAATAATTGTGCTTACAAGACGTTTAGTGGGAAAAGTTAGGGTAAGATATAATGTTTGTTGAATCAAAGGAATGTCAATAAAGACTACTTATTTTTCATGGGAATGACGTTCTCACTATAAAATATGGGATTTGTAATTTTTATGTGATCATAATTAAGGGTATATTCATAATAGAAGAGTAGAATATTACTTAATTTTTTACAATATGAGACTTCTGACCTCGCTCCGACTTCCCACTTTCACTCTTATTCCGCTTCATATCTTTTATTCTTATCCGTAGATCCGCCGGCATTTTATTACAATCAACTGAAGCGCTTGCCTTTTACCAATTCTCATCAAAAGGACAAACACGCGACGGAAGGGAACCTACGTAGATACCTAAGCATAATAAATATGATGGTAATAAAGAAAATCGAACATGTATCCGCGCGATTGGCATCTCGTGTGTATTAGCGACTTTTAGAACTTACTGGCATTGGCATAAATTGCTGACCATTTGGAGAAAGTCCCTAAGCTAGAGTATAAGAGCGTCGGTGGGAAAGAAAAGCTGCCAGTTTACAGCTACCTTTCATGGAGCTCGTGCGAGAAGTTCACGAAAGCATTTAGTCGAAATAACAAGCAAAATTGAGAAGGTGGGCAGAAGAAAATGCTAAAAGAGCAATTGCAATTAATTGGTGAAAGTCTAAAATCCAAAAGTTAAAACCGACGCGAAAAATAAAGGAATATTTTAAAGCGTTGTCTATAAAGTGAATGACTTCTAATATTTTTCAACTTGAGTAAGCTCCTCTCATGTCCAGTAAGTAATTGGACTTTTGACATAATATATTTAAGCAAAGCTATCACGGAAGTTGGAGAACAATACCTGGCCGTAGGCGTTCTTGTGCTTCCTCTTACAACAAAAGATTGAAGAAAGATGTTTACGCAAATCGGCAAAAAGGAAACAATACATTAGGGTTTTCACCTTTGTGAAAATTATTCTTGTCACAAAGAAAATGGAGAATCGATATAGAAAGGTGAATATGCGGAGCCAATAACCAAGTTTAGTGAAGTGATAGTTGAGATTAGCTTTTGAAAAAAATGCACTATGCAAGTGAAAGGTGTGAATCAATAAATTTTTAACTTGCAAGTTTACTAAAAGCTGCAATAATGATGAAAGAATCAAACGGCACGCATAACGAGAGGCTTATGGTAATGAAAATGAAAGTAAATGAGCTTTTTATTGATTTGTGTTTTAATAATATGTACTAACCAATTTTTTAATTATTTTGTAAAAATTTAAACACACTAATTACTACTAAAAATGTAGTCAAACATGAAAGTTTTGTGTGGTTTATGAGATTTATTTTTACTTTTGAAGGTCTTCGTTAGGGTCCGGCCCATGGAGAACAATGTGGACGGTGGGAGAGCTGTAACTGTGATGAATACAAAGGTAAGAAATAAATCAATCCGACTGGATAATGGACATAATGTCCAATAATCCGGAAAAGATGACAGTGAAAGTTTGACATAAATACTAGAAGAATTTATGCGTGTGTTGTGTGCTAGTTTGCTTTCTCTGGTATAGTTCCAGATTTTCCCTCTTGTGCCATTGATTATTTCGTATACTAAATTGGGAAATCTGTGCAAAAGTGAAAATAATAGCGGGTCAATGCTATATACATTTTCCAGGAAAAGTATTTAGTGCGCTATTAGTCTAGATTTTTGTATTACATCAGAGACGGTAGACATTGACATGTTTTCTTGGGAGAAAGTAAATATGTTAGTAGAAAGTCGCAAGTATGGTTCTGATAAGTAATCAAAATCGGGTTTGATCTAGTATTCATCTATAATATGAGATTGTTTTATTGATAACGTAACATTGACAGAATTCAATTTTATGACTGGAATGTGCTAACCTTGTATTACTTAAACATTTAAATCAAGCTCACTTAAGTGAGAATGAGAATTGACTTTGCATTTATTTTCTGGTGAAACAGTGAAAGCAATCAAGGAAAAATATTTACGATGTAATTCACTTAACAAAATGATTGTTTTCCGGGGAAAGCACTTCATATTTATTGCAATGTGATAGCTTCGACAAAGGTAGCAAGTAATTCATGTGGTATCAATATAAGCATTTAATGTTTTACTTTTCAAAATACAAGTTTGATTGTTTGGACCGATAATAAGAAATCGAGCATAATAATTAAAATGATTTGTGGAAACTATAACGATAATGTACCTGCTTAAGTTAAAACACAATATTGGCGTAATTAGCATTTTAATATCGTTTAACTTTAACTTTTACAAATATTCATTCCGATGTCTTTCTAATTTGGTAAATTGAGTAACAGTCTATCAGGTTAAGTATAGTTTTGAATTGTTAGGTGAAAATTGACATTGAACTTGCCACCGCTGAGGCAAATTTGTCATCTTTACAAATAAGAAATGAAATTCTTTTGATAGGAAAAATTAAAGTTTCTTAGAGCAAACCCAGCACGAAACTCTTTTCAGTGTCATTATCAAGGCATTCTTGATTAGAGGTTGGAGAAAGTAAAAAATTACACATCACGCAGTTGGAATCCGTAATTATAAATATATAATGAAGCTATTAACCATTTCGTATAAAGGAAAATGACATATCTACTCGGGCGGAAAATACCACCTTTTTCTTCTCACTTTAATGAAAAGTAATAATCAATTGAACACGTTGTCGTTTGTCACAGTAGACAATGACGTTTCTGATGAAATGGTTGAAGAGAAAAGTTAGAGAGGAATACCAACGCCTTATAAATTGCCACATTTCTTCACACTTCAAAAATACCAAATGCTTTTCAAGTAATTTTTAGGTGAGGTAATAATTATTCAGAGCTACATAATACCCAATAATACCCAACACGAGTATCATAAATTCTTGATGATGAACAGCCTGTCATACTCATTATACTAGAGGCGAGTGCCAACGTACACTTTTTCATTACCTGAAAGTGCTCCCTTCAGCGAAATAATGAGGCATTTAAAAGAAGACTTCAATCATAACTTTCACTCGATATTCTTTTCTTTAGACCTTTTAGACCCTCATAATTTCGGTTTTAAAAGAAGAAATATGTAAATAATGAAAAATTAATATTTTATGCCACGGACCAAAATAAATTTAAGAAAGAAGGGATATGAATTGGATTTCTGAACACATAATAGCTGCATTTACCCTTGATTTGTTGATGAAGGTGACGTTTTTACAGACAGATAAATCATATCTTTTTTCTATTGTTAATAACATTATATGAAAAATTAGTTTATACCTTCTCAACCTTCATTAGAAAGTCATTCGGGATTAATGAATTGAAAAACAAAGGGAAAGTGAGTTCAGCGAAGAATTTTTCTGAAGGAGAAAGCCCATTTTCTTACACAATAGAATGTATCTTGAATTCGCAAAATATTTTGCTTTTCCAAAAGCTCTAGGTAGACATCCAAGGTGGAGGAACTTGAATAATGATGTCTTCTCTGCCCTTTACATATCATTGCATATTTCTCTATAAAATCCAATATTGGAGGTGTAAGGCGTGAGTAAATAAACAGGCGTGTATAGGGAAAATATATTAATGAAAGGGTAGCTAACGAGGTGGACTCAATCCACTGGACTGGACTGAGTATTTGGATAAATCCATAAATTTTGGTGTGACTGGCCAGGTACCAAGCTGAAATTTTGCATATAAAAGCTTCATATATATATTTGCATATAGATCGTTCATCTATAGGCGAATAAGCTAGTGAAGATTATTCCTAATAGAGATAGAGCGACAAGGAAGGACATATCAGATTCGGAATGTTATTTGTATAAAAACACTGATGAGTCTCAGCATGGCATTAGGAACGGACATTCCCATTGATTTTTGTCCTTCGTCAAGGTCAGGCTCCCCGCAGAAAAGAACAAATGCAATGACACTCCGAGTGAAATTGGACATGAAAGAGAAAAACTTTCCTCTCGCAAACTTTTTCTTATAATCACATTTTCGTAAAGGACTTGCTCAACACGTCTTCCATTTATTTCAGACTCTTGCATTCATGGAGCCTTCGTCAGAGAAAAACGACCTGGGAGACTTGGGTAGGAGTCGAGTTAGCTTACACTCTACAACGCGTTCCAGTCACCGTAACGGTTATAATCAACATCACCACCAGTTTAGTAATATGAGCAGTGGCTCTGGCTCAACGTTATTCGCCCAAAATAAATACCAACCTGTCGAAGGAAAACTGTATGAATTTGATGGGGTATTTGATGAGTCCGCTTTGCAAGACGAGGTTTATGAAAACTCTACTGCGCCTCTAGTTCGATCCGTTTTGGAAGGATTTTATGCAACAGTATTTGCATACGGTTCGACTGGTTCGGTATGAGAAATGAAATCATATCAAATGAGCTCCTTTATAATAGATAATGCATTAATGTTTGCTAAATTGACCCAAAAATATTATCTGTAAATGCTCAGGGGAAAACTCATACGATGATTGGAACTCCAGGCCAACCCGGAGTGATGGCGAGAGCTGTCGCCGACATTTTCCGGTTGTGCTCTAATGGCTCTACTGAAATTGGGAGTAAAGCTGAGGTATATCAATTATTACAAAGTCATAACTTTAAAAATGGATTATGATCTAGTTGATGTCCTGTTCGTTTATTTATATCTGATTGGATCTATTATTGTTGATGGCAGGTGTACCTGAGCTACTTGGAAATTTACAATGAGCAGATACGCGACCTCCTTAATCCAGCACCCGGTATACATCTGGAGTTGAGGGAGGATCGCGAACAAGTTCATGTTGCTGGATTATCTGAAGTAAAAGCAACTTCAACAAATGAGGTTGGTCAATAAGCATATAATTATTGTATAAAATATACGAAACTTGTCATGTCCAAGTGTTTACATAAACTTAACACAATCTTGAGAAATGGGGAATAAGGTCAAGAGGCCTGTGGGCTTGTACAAAGTTGCTTAATCTTTACATGATTGCACTTTTCCTCCCATTATTTACTTCCGCCTTTTTGAATATTTGAAAAGGTATTAAGCCTCCTTCAGAAAGGGAACAAGGCGCGGACAATGGAAGCGACAGCGGCCAATACGACTTCGTCGAGGAGTCATGCAGTACTGATTGTTACAGTTAGGCAGATTTCAATGAAAACTGGGGAAATTCTGGATGGGAAACTGTATCTGATTGATTTGGCAGGGAGTGAACGGGCTTCCCAGACAAAGGTAAAAGTTGTATGAAAAGGTTAAGTGTACAATTTATTCTAATGAAAAATTGCGTTAAAATCTCCACAAAACTAGAACTCGGGCATCAGGTTGAGAGAAGGAGGGCATATAAATCGATCTCTTCTCGCACTTGGTAACTGCATCACAGCATTAGCTTCAGGGGCAGGAGAGAAATACATTAACTACAGGGATTCCAAATTGACACGACTGCTTAAGGTAATTTTTCATAGAAAAATAATGCAGATTTTCGCCTTGAACTCAAACGCTTTTCATATTAATATTTTGGCTAGAGAAACTTTCATTTAATTTACCCAAAGCACACAATTCAAATAATACCTATTCATTTCCACCACACACGTGAAATGAATAAGTTTTTTCGAGGTAACCGGAGAAGTCGTTTTCTTACGCGTTTGGATGCATTAGCTTGGAAGGAATTGATTAAAATGTGTTTGGTTTTGACTGCCTTTTCGCATGTTTTTATATCCTTTTATAATGAAGATTTTTTTTTGATATTTTGCTGATAGGTTGCGTGCTCCTGTCAATTTAGTTGGAGCAAGAGCAGCGCTTCTTTCCCCCTCTTGTAGTTTAGCACGTCAATCTTTATTTCTAAGAAAACTTGGGCTTATCATGATTGCCATTAATGCATTGGCTAGCACAAGTAAATTCAATATTTAAACACGTTTTGAGGTGGTGGATGCTTTTACCACAAGTGGAAGTGGGGCCTAGCTTGGAATTGGTATTGTCAATAAGATAAAATCCGAATTGGGAGAAATGCTAACGAAAATACGTAGCAGTTGCTTTCTCCCACGCTAATGTAGGTTTGAGACCATTCAACCACGCCATTTGGAATATTTGTATAAATATTATGAGGACTGACAAAAATCGCTTTCTCCACGAAAAAAATAGACCGTTTGTTAAAGAAAGTATGAATTATTCAGTAGGAGGATGAACTTGATGTTGGGCACTTTAAGAACGTCAGTTTTGTCACTTGGCAGACGTTTGTTCTGGAATAAAATTGCGTAAGAAATTGCACATGTATACAAATTGAGCCTTTTCACCATTCCCAAACGTTTTTAGGCTACATTTACTAAAATAATAGCTTTGCTACAGAACGGCATGCATTTATGCACTTAATTATGATTTTACGTGTTTTCACGTTGCCTTTCGTGCCTGTCATTTCGTTGGTGAAAGCACGTACGGGTTACCTGCACCATGTTGACTTTTGCAATTTTTATGTGATGGCTGACTTTTGTTTTCAATTTATATAAGAAGGAGCTCTTTTGAGCTTTACAGGTTTTTAAATCTTTACTTGTAATGTAGGCTGCCCTTGGTGGGCCGTCCAAAACAGCAATGATTGCTCACGTCTCGCCCTCCTTTCTCCAGCGTGACGAGACCCGCAACACCCTCCTGTATGCTCAGAGGGCAAGAACGATTTCCAACAGAGTGAGAAAATTTGTGTATCCAGGTCATCATGCAGAAACTTCGATGATGATTCAAGAGCTTCGGAACGAGGTGAAAAGACTTCAAACTAAACTTCGGTCCAATTCAAACATGAAAGATGAAGGGATGTCATCCCCAATTGGAAATGGGAAGAATTCATATAACCCTCACGAGGATTTCGAAGATTATAAAGCAGTCATGGGAAATCCGCAGAAGAAGGAAAGGCCAGAAATAAAAGCATTGAAATTAGAAATTACTCGGTTATTCGAGGAAGAGTTTCGACTTAGGAATGATTTATTAAAGTTGGATGGAGCAATGTTGCAAAGCGCTTTAGACTGTGAGATTTTGAGATTGATGGTTTTGGACTGGGAAAATCTAAAGACTGGACATAATTCGGATGGAGAAGGTAAATCAATATTGGTTGGCCTTTTTAGTTAATTATTTGTTTACTTAAGCTTTCTTTATAATTAATAGCTTCGTCAGAGGAGCAAGAACTAATGGGAAACAATGAAATCCAAAGTGTGATGAGCGAACTAAAACAAGTACGTCAAGAGCAAGACCGCCTTCTCCAAATGAGATCGGATTGCGAAACAAAGCTTTTGAGCGTTCGAGACAAAATTTCGCAAACTGAAGAGGAAGCCACTCATTATCTTCCAGAGCTGCAGAGGGAAGTTCTTAGCTTGTTGTGTAAGCTTCAGCAAGACCAATTAACAAAAGTATCAATTGAAATTGAGGCAGAACTGAAAAGGCGGGGTAGTCTGTTACTCCGCTGTCTGAGACAAAAAGCTCTTGGTGAAGCTATAATTCATCGTCAACGGCACTTCCTAAATGGTTAGTAAGAGAGTAGTAATTGTATAATTACAAGTTTCGTTTATCCTATTTCATATCCTTTTAGCAATTTCCGGTTCATATCCGAAACCAACTAGTGACAATACTAATGGCGCTTTACCTCCTGCTCCTCCAACAGCCAATCATAGGCAAAGGGAGAAGGATAGAGATTCAGCGTTTCTACCTCCATTAACCAATGGCACAAAAATGGCACCTCATCACCACCACACTTCGTCAAATATGAATAGCAGTCATTCACCCAGTTCAAGTGATCGAATGTCAGCAACACCTCCTGAACAACAAATGCAAATGAATAATAACAAGGCTTCAGCACTAGCTTCAAGTAGGAGGGGCAGCCCTACCCATTTCAACCAGTATGGTTATTACCATCAATATTTTCCTCCTCTGGGGTCTGCAACACCATCACAAATTCCAAAGACAACGAAGTATTCGGATTTTAGGAAGACGCGTGAGGTAATCCCACCTCAAAATAACCATCATCAAAGGCAATTGCTAAGAATGAAGTCGAGTAGTGAAGAGGTTTTGGATGAGAGGTCGACCAGTCCCACTACTAGATATTTAATTGATAGGAGGGAGAGAGAAAGGGAAAGGATTTTGGCTGCTAGAGAAGAAGAATATGGGCCTAGTGATGGAATGCTGTCTTTGAGAAAGCGGAGGGATAGTCGCTCCAATTCCTCCACTAATATTCCATTTCCGATATCGTATTAAACGGGATACTGATAATTTATTGTAATTTTAGAGCAATTACTAAATGCGTGTTTAAAAACAAGGCTAATGTTTAAGTCGAATGATTCCTAGAAATTAGAAGAGTAATTCTTCCAACAGCAAATGACTGAATTTAACAATAAGATGTATAGGCCAAAGCTTTAAGAAAATCGACATTGTCACGTTTTACTTGAAATATATCTTATAATTAGGCCATTTATTTTGTCGCACAATCTTTAATTGAATAATATTTGATTTCGAATAATGATATTGAAATAAATTACATAATTTTAATTGAAAATTTTCTAAATACTTTACAACATCATTTCTCTTTTTAGACTAAATCCTTTTCCAAATTACTGTCGATATTTTGCTGATCCTTTGATTGCTGAGTTGTTACCCGGTTCCTACTCTGCCCTTTGCCATTCGTAGGATTTTTTTCGGCTCCATCTCCATACGGTGGAGGGCCATCATCATCTTGGCTTTTATCAGGAAATGAGTATTCCATTAGCTTAAGGGCTGTTTTTAACCGAAGATAGATTTCTTTCGTCTAAAAAATATTTTATCTTTAAGACAATGCAATCTTTGGAGCAATACGAGACAAAAGTTTTCTTACATCTTCTTCGACAACATATCCCTTGGTTCCGCTTTCAATCATCTTTTGAACTTGAACAAGTCTCTGGTGCGACTCTGTGAATTTCTTATGATTGAATAGCGACACAGAATAATTCAGTGTGAGATTCACAGGATCTGTCATGGCGTTGTCGGTGTTTAGACGGAGTGCTTGCTCGTATGCATGTTGGGAGTATTCTACATCATCCAAGTGACTAATTGCCACTGAAATATCAAGAAATTTAAGTTAATTGAAGTCAGCCAGTTATCAGTAATATGAAAGCTTCAATTACCCGCTAACAGCATAAATGTATGACTTTGATTAGGCCTTAGATTGATGGATGCAGTCAGAAAGTGAAAAGCCGATGCGTATTGTTGCATATGCAAATGAAGCAGGCCTAAATTGTGGAGAATCTTCCAGTCGAATGGGGATAAGTAGTAGGCCCTTTTAAGGCAACTGATGGCCTGAAAAGAAAAGAATTTTTTTTATGATTAATGTAAAATCATACTAAAACTCCGTTTACAGTTGGTTTGTGCTTGATTGGGATAATGTGATACGCTAGGTGCCCCATCCCCCGTAGCGACTCTAATCTCCAATAGCAGAGAAATTCTTACCGCGACATATTTCCTTTTTCCAAAAAAGCACATTCCAATATTATTCCAAACAGATGCGGAATCGGGCATTGTCTGCATTACAATTTTGTACTTGGCTAATGCTTGGTCATAATCATCGTATGTCTGCAAGTTTGAAATATATTACATGCCGATTTGAATCACAAATTAAATCTCAAACCATTTTAACCTGCATCATTGAAGCCACTGCAACAGTAGCTTTGGGATTCCACGGGTCAAATGCAATTGCAGAGCCAAGTCTGGAAAAAGCAAGTTCATCACGTCCAGCTTTCATGTAAAGGACGCCCAGATTACTGAGGATGTCGGAGTTCTCGGGAAAGACCCTATTTGATTAACATCGACATTATTTAAATAATTTCTTCCTCTTTTCTGATTAATTAGTGATTACAGATACGGTCTCTCTCTGTTTGATTTTGATTAAGTTTTACCTAGCAGCTTTCTCATAGATAGCAATTGCTTCTTGAATGTTGCCTTTTCCATTCGCAATTTGGGCTAAAGCTTCAAACGCTTTATGGGTAACTCGAGCTTGTAAGGAGAGATTCATGTGCTCTTTGGCTTTTTCATGGTCCAGCATAAAGAGAAAGCACATGCCCATGTTGTAATGCGTTTCTGCGTCAGAGTCCTCGCTGAGAATTTGGGCTTTTTGATAAGCATCAATTGCTAGTTTATGTCGACCGAGAAGAAATCTTTAAATTAAAAATTTTGAAGTGAAAGTTTACATTACACTTCAAAAATTTATCACGATTACTTACAAAGATCTTGCAATCTGCCGAACTGTATTGGCATTTGTGGGCTCCAGTTCATGACAGACTTGGAGCTTGTCTAGGGATTCTTGCATTTTACCTTCGCTTCTGTAAATTAAGGCCTGAAATTTTTTAAATAGAATGATACACATGTGTTTTCAGTAAAAAATATTTAGCTATATTTCAGAATTGTGTATTTTATACCAGAATATAATTCGCATACTCAGATTGCCCATTTAGTTTCAAGAGCTCCTCAAAAATTATCTGTTTACAAGTATTAAACTCTCGACGAACGTAATGAAGATGAATTAGCCAGTTCCTGTTGGATGGGTGCTTTAATTCTGCTATAAAATTTATTTTACTATCCTTTATTTAAAAAAAAGGTTTCCCGAATTAATTTCTTTTGTACCTTTTTTATGAACAGTCTTAATACTTCCGCTTTGCTTCCCCGAAGGAAGATTAAGATTAGGCGCTGGAGCTGAAGCTGCGGGTGCCTGTGGCGTGGAATTACCTTTGGGTGAATCGTCGTCCATTTTATTATGTCCAAATTAATATTTTAGCCTGATATTTTTAATCCATTTAATTTTTATTAATAATGGTCCTGAATAAAGTAAAGCGAGAGGGTTACAATAGATTTAGCAGAAAAATGTAATTTGGTTTTTCATTCCATACTTTCACTACTGTAGCTTTTGTTGTGCTTTTTCCAAGTTAGCAACGCAGCCAATTTGCGCTTAGGAAAATTCGAGGGCTCCTCTAGCTTTGAACAAGCTGGAGGAGAAAGCGTTCAATACAGCCAAACGTCAATCAACCACAGTCACACAAAGAGTGAAAATTGCATTGAAATCGTTTGGTTTTAAAACGTTGTTATTGCATAAGACAAAATCATTAGCAAAGAATCGCAAAAAATTCTACTAATTCAAAATGCAAACAATATCATATAGCGTCATCGTTTGATTTAATAACCTGTGATTTTCGCAGCCACAAAGTCCCGTTTCAATCCCAATCGCATCCACTTCATCCTTTTCATGCGAATTTCATACCCTATCATTTCATTCATGAAAAAGGCAATCTCTTATCTTCATCTTTCTCCTTTGATTACTGTAAAATACTGAAAAGCATAAGAAGTATGAGGAGTTATGATGAATGGTAATTAATGGTACCTGTATTAGGACCTCTCTCACATAAGAAAGATAAGATGATTGAAGACAGGTAAAAAAATCTTTGAATAAGCATTCTTTCTAGACATGACCATCACATGAAATTTCATGGGATGAGAAAAAGCGTAGCCCATACCATACCACAAAAAGTGTGAATTTGTGTATGCTTTTCTGTACATCTGACTTCCTCTTTCATCTGTGAAAAATCTCTGAGTTGGCCATTTTCACACATTCGGTTCAATGTTAAATGAGTAAACAGATTAGCTCGAAATTGATTCTTTAGGAGATGGGCAATCAGTAATAAATTGGTGCAGGAATCGATTGGAATGTTATAGACAAGTTACACGTGAGTAGATGTTTTCACATTGTAACTAAATTAAATTATGGATTAAGCTAATTGTAATTTTTTCCTGTAGAGCGCAAAATGATCGACTACTTCCAAAGGCCCCTGAGGACAAGTTGATGTTAATACCAGGTCAAGTGTCGAATACTTTTTAGGAATTCTGGAATCGTACAAAAATGTTTAGCTCTTCACTTCGAATAGCCCTGAGGGGTTTGGAGAGTGCCTTGGAATCAGTCGCTATTAGAACAGCTCAACACACCCGGTCATTATTTAGTCAATCACGGAGGCAATCGAGTCAGCTAATGCAGCCGACGACGACATCAGCGGCGGGATCGTTAGCGGGTCTTAGGATGTCAACATTCTCAGCTGATCAAGCCGGAAGTGGGATTTTGGGGAGTAGTGGGGCAAGTGGTTCATCAGTGATTCCTCCATACGTGCCGTCATCACCGCAAAGGAAGAATGCTTCGGGGGATGTGTCCCCAGAGGTGCTGGAGGATATGAATGACCTATTCGTAGAAATCAGGAAGGAACTGCATGGAAGAGATCCAGAACTTTGTAAAGTGGCAGAGTATTATTTTGACGGGCAAGGGAAGGCGATTCGTCCAATGATTGCTATTATAATGGCGAGAGCGATAAATGCTCATCTTCAGGATTCCTCGCAGAGCTTTCTACTTCCGAAGCAAAA